>VHKM01000432.1:0-27500 GCA_007210695.1 Neogobius melanostomus
TCCTAGCTGTCCATGTTCCTGCCAACTGTGGAGGAAAGGAATACTGGAATTGGTAAAGGGATGTAAAAATAAACCTCGACAGATTACTTGCATGTATGAAACTGTTTAAACTGTTTATTGAAGTTCTTCTATAGCTTAACATACATCTGTAACTATCGCTGCAAGATGGACAATTTCCTGATGGTATGGAGTAGAAAAGTGATTCTATGTTCAAGGCAGCGAATTAAACATCTCTTCACAAAATACAGGCCTGTTTCCTTTTACCGCAATTATCAAACAATCTATAGAGAAGGTTATATAACTATAGACTGACAGCTTATTGAAAGGAGTAATTTACTCTCGGACAATCAGTTATGGTCTTTAGGAATAATCACTCAACTCACAGGCGCTCTTTGATATAATTGAAGAAATAATATGCTGTAGAAACAAGAGTATCGCCATGGGTTATTTATTGACCTGAGTACTTTGATTACAATTAAACTATCATACTAATTAATATACTAGAACATTATGGGAATTAGGGGGTAGCTCTACAGTTGGGTTACCAGTTATTTAAAATAGAAAACAATGTGTGAAAATAGGTGATTATCAAGTCGAGTTGTACGAAATGGTATTGTGTGGTTTACCTCAAGGGTTCCATTCGTGGCCAAATGGTTTAATATGTCTACATCAACGACTTTGTAAAGGTCGTGGAGTACTTAAATTATCTTGTTGCTGACGATACAAATATTTTTGCATCAGGTGACGACTTACAGCAACTGGTCGGATTGTTAACTGGAACTCAAAAGTGTCATAGTGTCAAACAAATAAATTATCTCTAATCTGAGTAAAAGCAAAATGATGATTTTGGCAACTGTAATTCCAATGCTCAGGAAGCAATTCAGATAGAGGGTGTTGTCATAGAGCGAGTGCATGAATCAAATTCCTTGGTGTTATTATAGATGACAGAATTAATTGGAAAGCTCATATAAATATTATCTACGAAAATTTCTAGAAGCATTTCAGTAATAGCAAAGCAAAGCACATTTTAAACATCAAAGCTCTACATATCTTATACTGTTCTCTGATTTTGCCATATTTATATTATTGTACTGTGGTTGGGGTAGTACTTATTAAAACACATTAAAACCAATAGTATTGTTGCAAAAAAGAGCTATCCGAGTAATTCATAAAGTTGGGTTTTGGACCACACAAACTCTATTTTTAAAATCAAAGATCATGAAGTTCTGTGACATTGTTGAGTTCCAAACTGTACAGTTGTTATACAAAGCAAGATACAAACTGTTGCCAGGCCAAATACAAAGAAGGTTCCAAGAACGTACTGGTTGTTATGAATTACGTGACGAATTAAACTTTAGGACTCAGAAACATAGCTCAACTTTGAAAGTTTTAGCCCAACAGTTAATGGTGTACAATTGTGGAATAAACTGGAATGGAGTTGAAACGAAGTCCAAATATCAACCTGTTCAAATATAAATACAAACAAAGACTTTTGAAATATACAGAGAACAAGAAATGTGTTGCCACTAGGAGGCGCAGTAGGATCAATTATCTATAATTAAGGAAGAGTGTTGCTGCTTGGAACGGTTGTCATTCTATTGCTCAATTTACAAATTGAGAATTAGGGTAGGCAAGTTATGAATCTGTTGAGAGGGACCCTCCCAACGGGCTCAAAACCTTGTCTTTTAATGCACCACTCAGCATAGACATCATCTACAAAATCAGCTGTTAGGGCAGCTGGGTGGGGGTTTGTTGAGGGGGAGTTACTGCCCTCTTCAACTAGCCCGCTCTACACCCTGGCTTTTTAATGCACCTCATTATGCAGGGCTTACATCACACTTCACATATAACTCAATTAACAAATATAATAATAATGATAAATAAACCCGAATTAAATTATATTAAGGATGGTATTGACAACTGGGAAGTAGCAAGATCTCAGAATATAATATGTATTAATGCACCTTTAATAATGATAATTAATGATAATTAAACCCAAATTAAATTATATTGAGGATAGTAATGACAACTGGGAAGTAGCAAGATCTCAGAGTATAAATGTATGATGCACCTTTATAACATAAAAGTAGCACATTCTTTTGTTCTTTATTTTGCTGTTGTTTTTTCTTATTCTTCATCATTTATTGTTACTTTGCCCTATGTTCCTTTGTTTATGATTTGCTACCTTGTAAAATTAAATGTAATGTTACTATTTTTATTTTGGGGTGGGCGCTTATAAGCCTTTGGCTTCAGCCCACTCCCTTTGAGCAGGTTAACTGCTCAAACAAATAAATAAACTAAACTAAACTAGAGAGAAGGGAGAGAGAGGGAGAGAGAGGAAGGGAGAGAGAGAAGGGAGAGAGAGGGAGAGAGAGAGAAGGGAGAGAGAGAAGGAGAGGAGAGGGAGAGAGAGAAGAAGGAGAGAGAGAAGGAGAGAGAAGAGAGAGAGAGAGAGAGAGAGAAGGGAGAGAGAGGAGAGAGAGAGAGAGGAGAGAGAGAGAAGGGAGAGAGGGGAGAAGAGAGAAGAGAGAGAGAGAGAGAGAGAGAGAGGAGGGAGGGGGGGAGAGAGAGGAGAGAGAGGAGAGAGAGAGAGAGGAGAAGAGGGGGGGAGGAGAGGAGGAGAGGAGAGAGAGAGAAGGGAGAGGAGGAGAGAAAGGAGAGGGGGAGACAGAGAGAGACTTCAGAATAATGTAAGTAAACTCATTGTGAGGACCAAAATGAGTGGGACCTGGTTTGGAGGTGATCTGACCCCATTTAGCTGAACCAGGGGTGTCCAAACCTTTTTCATGGAGGGCCAAATACTGAAGCGAACACGGGGTGAAGGGTCAGTGCCACCTGCTGTACTTAGCAGAGGTTGAACCCGTGACCCACACTTTACTTATGGCTTAAAACCTCAGGGGCAGCTCTGTCTCACAATGAAATGTTAGTTGTCGGGATAGAATTGTGAGGAATTATTAAACTTGAAATAAAAAGGACCATCTCAGGTGAGGTGTGCCGACTCGGCAACAAACCCGAGCCAGACATATTGGTCTGAGGGCCGCCTTGGCCCCCGGGCGCACTGTGGACACCCCTGAGCTAAACCTTGAACATGTCAGTGGTGCTGAAGGACATGTGCAGTTTTATCCCTGGTTTAGTCTTTGCCCAACCCTTAGGTTTACTTTAGTCCTGGTTTAAGACTTACTAAAGATGTTAAAACCGTCATATTTACAAACAAAAGGTCATTTCACCAAAACGTTTTATAAAAACATCTGCAGAACATCTGACCTTCTTCAGAACATCTGACCTTCAGAGTCTGATTTACAAAGAGAAAACAATCTGCCTCTGGAGTGACACTTCTGTTCTTGTTTCAACTAAGTTCATCATCATACTGTACAAGTCTGCACTTATTTATGAGCAGTTTTATATGAATTTGCACTGATAGTTGTTTTTGTGTCTGTATTACATGTACTATATGCCCACAAGAACTTTCCCCATGAGGGACAACAACGTTTATTCAATTATTCAGTTCAATAAATGACTCAGATATTTTAATGCCACAAAATAAATTCTTCGTCTGTTCTCGGTGCAATGAGATGTTTTATAATGGATATTATTCTAAATGCATCAAGACTTAAAGATAAGTTCCTCACCTGCTCAACTCCAGGCCAAATATTCCCTAGATCTGTATTTACTTTATTACTTTATTAGTTTAATTGAGCAGCATAACTGCCTGCAGGCCAGCATTCCAGTACACCATCCTATATCCCTTAAATTATGCTAGTCCATGCACTCACCCAAGAGTCCTCCATTTCCCCTTTGTACGGCTCAGCACCAGGAGTCAGATTGTGGTTGTACAGTCCAGCTTCAGGTGTTGTAGCAGCTTTGGAGCGTCATCACTGAAAAGTGTTTAAAGTCCTCATCAATCTGTTTCATAATAATAATAATAATAATAATAATATAATAATAATAATAATAATAATGCATTTTATTTCTTAGGCGCGTTTCTAGACACTCAAGGTCGCCTCACATCTACAAGTAAATTAACATCAACATAATTAATAATAACTTAACTTAATAATTAATATTATGAGCTTTTCAAATTTACCACCATAGAGGCAGAAACTGCAGTTATTTTTTTGTAAGTTTCACACCATGAAAACAGATCAATTTGCATCAACAGATGCAAGTTGATCTGGGCCCAAATCAGGTTCCGAAATTAGGAACATGATTGACTCACACACAGAATCGTTGAACAAAGGATTCTGTTCAATAGCTGATTTTACAACTCCATGGTCTGGAATATCAGCAGCAACTCAGGGCCAACATTAACAAAGAAATTGTTGAACTTATTTACTACATTATTCATAATTATAATCTTCACCATTTTCAACAATGAAGTAATCGGGATATGTTAACTTTGAAGAGCCGTGTTTGATTAGGCTATTCAAAGCATCCCAAGTTCCTTTTATATTGTTTTTATTTTCATATAGTTTTTTTTTTAAATAATATAACCGTGTACTTGTTCTTATGAAATCAGTTAATTTATTTTTGTACTTTTTATATCTTTGCTCCACTTCTTTGTTTTTACTTTGATAAACAATTGTAAAGATTGTTTTCTTTTTACAGGCATTAATTATTCCTTTCGTAATCCAAGGGCTTTTTTTTATATTTTTCCTTTACAAAATATTCTTCGCAGGACAGTGTTTATTATGCAGGAAGTGAAGATATCTAGAAAGTTACAATAAGCACTGTCCACATTTGGTTCTCTGTAAACTACTATTTAGGGCATGGATCGTTTCCTCAGTTGTTATTTGTTTAGAGATTTTTACCATAACGTCTTTAGTTTTTTTGAGATTACAGTCATACAAAGTAAAACAGGTAAGTGGTCAGTGATGTCACATATGAATAGGCCACTTGTGATTTGATTCCCCATGATGTTAGTAAAAATGTTATCAATGATTGTGGCACTGTGTGATGTTATTCTGCTCGGTTTAGTTATAGTTGGATACAGAGACAAGCTGGACATTGTATCAATGAAGTCATCAACGGTTTTTAGCTTAGTTGGATTTAACAGATCAATGTTAAAATCACCACAGATAAATAAGTGTTTTGGTTCACAGTGGAAAACAGTTTATCCATCCACTCATTGAAAGTTTCTATACTTGAACCAGGTGCCCGGTACACACAACTCATGAGGATATTAGTCTTTTATCATTTAGAATTTCTACTGTTAGCATTCAAACAATCCATCCACAGCTATGGTCATATTTGTTAAGACATTAAATTTAACAGATTTATGAATGTACAAAGCAACTCCTCCTCCTATTTTATTTTTCTGTTTGTATATCTTAATGCAGCCATGCCCAAAGTCCGGGACATCGCGGCCCCCTTATCGATCCGAGATTGTCTCAGGGCCCCCCATTTTACTCAGGAACTCAGGGCCCCTCAAATTTCACAGGCCTTTGTTATTATTCTACTGCTAAAATAACATAAAACGTAACATCTAGCAATGACTATAGGCTAAATACGGGTTTTAAGTTGCACATTATAGAAAATACATTTATTTTTCCTTTCAAAATGAATTAGTTTCAAAGTACTTGTTTTGCAGATAAGCTTTGGAGGCCCCCTGTACTGCCTCTGAGGCCCCCCAGGGGGCCCCGGACCCTACTTTGGGAACCACTGTCTTAATGCATAGCCATCATCAAGACAAAAATCAATATTTTTATCATCATTGACCAGGTTTCAGTTATTGCAATAATGCTAAATGAATGAGCGAAATGTTTCAAGTAATCTTTGATGGCCTCAAAGTTAGTGTACATGCTTCGACTATTGAAATGTATTATTGACAGGTTATCTTCTGATTTTACACTGTTTTCATATTGTTCTTGAGTAAAATAATTACAGTTTCTAACAATCAAAGAGAGAAAATTATTATCAGGGTCTATCTCAGCATCTGTCTCTGTTGTGGTGTTCTCATGAGACTCGTTTCCAGTTCCATTTGTTGTTGCTGTAGGATCTTCTGTAACATGTCTATATCAATGCTTGTTGTAGTCCGGGTTCTTGGTGTGTTCAGCATTGTGATGTCAATACTTCTCCAGATCTTACATCTTCTTCACCACCAAGACTTTTGCTTGTTTAATTTGATGAAGATCTTAGTTATTTACCCAGGTTTGTTGAATTTTGCCTGGTTTTTGAGTTGTCGTGCGATCCTTGCGATGTCAGCATATTCCTTGTCAAATGTTCGTTCATGAAAACACTTGTGCCTTTCAGTTTGCGTCCTTGTTCAAAAGTGCTATTTCTTTTTTCGATTGTGAACCTCATGATGACCGCTGGTGGTCTCTCGTTCCTTGTACAAAGTTTATGTAATTATTTTTAGGAATTCGAGTGGACCCATGTTGAGCATAAGAACGAAAGCGTTTTTTGTTGATTTTTTTCTCCAATTTTCGATTCAGAAGGATTCAGTTGTGGTCAGATAACCAGTTAGCAATTCAATGACTTCATTCTTTCTGTCTTATTACAGAACATTAGATCTATTCTGTCCTTGTAGAGTGTGTTATTCTTGTAGGCCCATTGATGATTAGCTTCAGATCAAACTTGTGCTTGAGTTTCTTTCTGGTAGGTTTATCTTCCCAATTGATGTTGAAGTCCCAGATCATAATGATTTATTTTTCCAAATTACATTCTTTCAACAAGCGCTCAAATTAGTCATAAAAACTTAAGCTGTGTGATGGACGTCTATATATCACAATAATTAAGGACATTTGTGGGGAAAGGGAGATATTCAGCCCTAAGCTTTCCAACAGAGTACCATTTGATCATTGGATTTCTTAAATATGCTTTTCACATAGACCATGACCCCCCTCCCTTTCCGGGTCCTTCTCTGTCTTTCTTATACAAATTGTACCGTAGGATAATCAGTGCTGCAGTTGGAGGATTTGATTTCAGACAAACATAAAAGTCTAAATTCGAGTCCAGTAATAAATGTTGTATTTGCTCATTCTTAGACAAAACACTTCTTTTGTTTATATGACCGCCTGGATTAAGCTGTTTCCTGTTTATATTTTTCATTACTATGGGTTGAATTCCAAAGTTCAGATTGTGTTTTCATGTGTGTTGTGCAACATAGTGTTTGCTGTCTGTCTCTGGTACATCTTTCACAAACACCACATTATGGAGCAATACCACTTCCCCCTTTGCTTTGCCATATTTGGAGCAGGTGGACGTGTTTAAGCTGAGGGTTTGCTCCTCTGGTGTCATAGTACAGTCCTACTGTCGACATGAGTGCGCTCGTCTTCCTCCTCCTCCTCATCGCCTCGGCCTGTTCCTTCACTGTCGCCGAGGCAAGTCTCAACTCTCCAACTGCATTTACCTTTACTCTGGCTGTGGATGTCATTTAACTGTGTTGTTTTTGCAGAACAACTTTGACAAGAATGAAAACGCCTCAGGTAAGACGCACTTGTGTATAATAATAACAGAATATCAGACCAGGTGGCTCAGCAGTTTGTGAACAGCAGCACATTTACTTTGTTTTATCGAGTAAGTCCAGTTTGTTAGACGTCTCCATTGTTGTAAAGAGAGTTGTTATTTGGAGGTTTAACAGACTCTGGGTTAGTCAATATTTTCATTCAAAATTAACAAATTGTAAATTCATATCTATATTTTTTTATTAGTTTTACATGCTCCCCAAAAGCCTTAACCTCTTAACCCCCGCCTTCACCGAGTCCGACTTTACTCAAATCTAAAAGCTTCTTGGCTGGAGCTCACAGCTGTAGGACAGTGTAACATTTGAAAGCTAAGACCTGCCACACTGATCTTCACGGATCTTTTTCCTCACCGTGTTGCTGCGTTGTCTTCATTTCTTGCGTGTGTGTGCGCGTGTGTGTGTGTGTGCGTGTGTGTGTGTGTGTGTGCGTGTGTGTGTGTGCGTGTGTGTGTGTGTGCGTGTGCGTGTGCATGTAACCCAACTGCAGATGTGCACTTAAAGGAAAACTCACCCTCAAATCCACTTTTTGTTGCTGATAAACTTTATAAATGAGTCCAATAGTGTTGTCTACATATCCTGGTCCTAATTTTGGCCTAAAACCGTCAGTGAGGCGCCATCTACAGCGAACTGTCTGTACTGCATTTGATTTTGAATGTGGCGCCCCTATTGGCCCAGGCTTGAAGCCTGACGTGGGTTGCCCTGCCGCTCTGGCTATAAAAGCGGCCCAGTCTCGCTCACGTAAAATCAGGGTGTGGGGCTGTTTTGTTGCCTCAGGGCCTGGACAACGTGCTGTCATCAATAGAAAAAATAATTCACAAGTTTATGAAGATATTTGTCAGAAAGACCTAAGACATTCACAACATGCACGGAATAAGTAAGTGAACCCTTGTATTAAATATCTGCTGACTCTTCTTTTGTAGCAATAACTGTTTTCCTGTAGTTGCAGATCAGACGCTCAAACGATCAGGAATTCATCTTGGACCATTCCTCTTTACAAAACTGCTGCAGTTCAGCCAGATTCCTGGGTTCACTTACTTTTTCCTCCCTGTCCTGTGAATGTTTACATGTTACGGCCAATAACAATATGATCAAATGTAAATGTTTGGGTGGTATTAGTTTAAGCAGACACTGTTTATTCATTCTTATGATTTTGATGAAGATCAGACACATTTTATGACCAATTCAGGCAGAAATTCCAAAGCGTTCACATACATTTCCATCCCACTGTAGAGCTGGATAAACATGCAACCTTTAAAAAAATAAAATAAATAAAAAAGTCTCACGGGTGAGACTCGGCTCTCATCGTTCACTGAAAAGAGCCGGCTCTTTGTACCGACACGTTCACGACTGACCCATCACTAAATTCACGGACAACAAGAGGAAAACTTAGAATGACTCTGGTCTGGGGGAAAAGTGCAGCTGGTGATGAATGACAAGTGTCCGAGCAGGGCAGTGACGTGCGGTCAGGGGAGGCAGGTGAGGCCAGGCCTCACCAGTCATCATGGAAAAAACAAAAATTAAAAAATACAATAAACTTCATAAAAACAAGTCCCTTCTCTTAAAATGATTGGGATTATCCATGATTTTAATCAATCTCGTGGTTAAAAAAATGCCAAATGTTTCATCAGTTGTCGATATCGTGTAAAGAGGGCGGAGCCTCCAGCGTCCTGCACACACTTGAGCTCGGCTCATTCACTCAGCGCTCTGTCCCATTCGGGGCTTTTTTCGCCCCCTAAAAGTAAAATACATTTGTAAATGGGTTTTGTTGGGCGCGTTGGTTTTCTATCACCTGGATAAAGAATCAGGCATAAGAACGACTTGTTTAACCTGTTCATTTGACTTTAAACCGTGTTTTGATAGTCCCGAAGTGAGGCTCGCCTCCAATGCAGTGCCCTGATGATACGAGACACATTTCTATAAAACATGTGGACTACACGTGGAAATACAGTCTGTTTTATTATTCTGCAAGGTTTAGGAGAGGCAATTTAAACGTAAAGGAGTACGTAAAAGGAAAAACTGATTAGACTGACATTTTATGGGTGAAAAGCTGTAGACGAGTCTTTATACTGAACATGTCGACGCTATCACGCACCGCCCGCGTGGAGCATCAGGTTTGTCCGTAACTCATAATTTGGACGGGTTAATTATAATACATCCATGGGTACGAGTCCCGGTCACGTTCATAATGTGGTCTTTTAATTTTTATTTGCAATATCGTGAGAATGTATTTTATGTTTAAATGTGTTGCTATTTAAAAGTAAGACAATTACCAGAGACAGCAAGTTGCATTTTTTTCCCTGCAGTTTTGTTTACTTTATATTGGAATCAATAGCATGTGCCTCACCAGCAACAAACCTCACCGCACGTCACTGGAGCAGGGCCTGTTCACTATAATCTGTTACGTTTCTTTGAAGGCGCTACATGTTGATGCTTCAGATTGTGACCTGTTGCTGAAGTCTTTTTAGTATAAAGCTCAGAGAAGTGGATTTATCGCCATTATTCCTGCATAAACTGACATCATCCTTTTGTGAAATGGAGCTTTCAGCGTCAGAAACGATGATAAAGACCATCAATGTTTCAGTCATTCATTCAAGACTTTATGAAGGACACAAAAGCACGGTCCATAGAGTAAGAAAATAAAGAATGGTTACTTTCATTAAAGTCATGCAGTAACATAAGTTAGATCGTCAGAGGAACGAGGAGGCAGAACTAGTTCATTTTAAAGTAACACTGCCCAGCGCAGGCGGGCGGCTCCTCCTTAGACCTGACTGAATAATAATAAAGACATTTAGACTTTCTGGGATACTGCCTGAGGAAGGAAGGGTTGGAGTTGGTTTTCTTCTCAGGGAAAGTCAATGGAAAGTGAGACAGAAGGTACAGTGAACCAGTTTCCCCCAGGAGTATCTCTGCCTGGACTCGAGCTTCAACATATTGAGACTATTTTCATTCCACGGTCGCCCACGTCATGTGATCAGGCTCTGCCAAAGAGAGAATGGCCTACACTTGTGTTGAGCTCTACAAGTGTAAAGCTCAGTTTTATGCCTGATGTTGCTGTAATTCTCAGTCACGCTGAGTCTTCTGAGTCTCGACTCGTCAAAGGCAGTCGCTCAGAGTCGTGTCTCGTCGTGTGGGAACGACTGGACTCATGTTCCAATCGTGTAATGTGGAGCAGAAAGATGAACATTCAAGCCCTTTTGCACTTTGTAAGTAAGGAAATCTAAAGCTAAATGTAACAGAAGAGTTTCTGTTCTGTTTCACATCAGTCACTGAAGTGAGCTCTGATTTTGTAGAAAGTCGTGTGAACTGGATTTTGGCTCCTCCTGTTTTATGCTGATCACAGACCTGGGCTTTATGCACAGTGTCCCCATTAACTGTGGAACTCCCTGATTCATATTAAACATGAATATGAGGAGTCTGCATTAATCTAGTATAATAAGATAAGATAATCCTTTATTGTCTGTGTAAATTCTCAGTCGTACAGGAGTTGTCCATCTTCAAAGAAGGTACTTGAGTCATCTTCTGTACTTGGTACTTCGGTGAGACTTTATCAACACCGAAGAGAAAGCACAAGCGGCCCTCAGTCGGCTGTGCACCTTCACCTTAAAGCCTCCAACCACTCCTTTGATGACGGGGAGGTCAAAATTCTAGCTAAAGAAGAACGTTGGTTTGAAAGAGGAGTAAAAGAAGCTATTTTTGTCAGAAAAGAAAATCCCTCCATGAACCGAAATGGTGGACTCAGATTTAATCTTTCTTCTTTTTACTCCAATCTGCTTCGGGGAAAACCGACAGGACACGGCCAGTCCAAGAAGACGATACCTCAGCTAACAAAAGAACAATAGGCAGGTAATTAGCAGTGATCATCTATGAATAGGACAGGACTGACCGATACTGGGGGAGCAGGTCGTTACAGACGCTCTACTTCAAAGGTGTTTACCCACAGGTGAGAGTAGCTGTGATTAGAGGGGAGGAGCCGGGCCAACCCCAACTCCTCCCAACTGGTCTTTATCTACGCTGCGTGCTGAGTGTAATCTTGTTCACTGACGAAGCCTTTTGGATGAGAGGCGAAACGTTTGGAGACCTCAACTACCAAGTACAGAAGATGATTCAAGTACCTTCTTTGATAATCCTTTATGATCTCACAACAGAGAAATTCACTTAAATTGAATAAAATATGTATTGTATAAAAATTAAAACTAAAATAGTAGCAAATAATCACATTTCTAAAAGCACTTTATTTTCCCCGGCAGCACAAACCTGTAAACCGAGACGCTCACAAACAGAAGCCTGTCTTTGCTGATCTGGGGTCAGTTTTTCTCCTCCAGAGAAATGAAGCCGGAGAGACTGTTGTAAACATCAGCCTCAGCTGTAACAGACTGGTCTGAAGATTCTCAGTCGTTATGTGTGAACCTCCAGTCGTTCTATAATGGCGCTAAAGTCGTTATTCACTAAATCTTTTAAGACTGAAAAAATGTTTAAGTCTGTGCTGAGCTTCAGCCAGTTTCTCAAAGCGCCACATTGTCCATTCCCGCCTCACTTGGTGGTGATAAGCTACTATAGACCTTCTGTCTGTGAAGCACGAGCGCTGCATCCCATAACTATCCAGGACATCACCAGCTCGTCTCCATGGAGACGTCGATGAACACGCCTTAAATACATCAGGTCCTCTTCATGCTTCATTCTAACACAGAGTGTTAGGAGCATGTTTAAGTGTCACATAGGAATGTTCCGCAGTGTGGCTTTAATGGTCTTTAATGGAACCAAAGTCCTCTTGGTGGTAACGGCTCTTGTGTCTCTGCAGAGTGCTCTCTCAGTGAGGACGATCACAGCGACGTGGTGCTGCTTCTCGACGGATTCAACCACATCAGTCCAGACGACTTCTCCAGAGTGAGAGACTTCCTGAAGACTCTGCTCCCGATGGTCGGTCCGATCGGTCCTGATTTGGTGCGGGTCAGTTTGGTGAAGTACGGCCGGGATCCTGAGGTCGAGTTTGACCTGGACACGTTTCATGATCTGTCCTCGATGGTGGACGCGGTGTCCCGGGTGTCTCAGAGTCCCCCGCTCCCTGGAGGCTCCTCCCACAACGCTGTGAGGTTCATCAAGAGAAACATAACACAAACGGATCGAGGATACAGAGAGAAAACCCCTCACATCTTAATCCTCGTCACTGACAGGAACTCCTCAGGAGTGGACACAGCTTTGCTGTCGAGGCTGTGGGGTGATGGTGTGAAAGTGTTTGTGGTCAGAGTTAAAGTCACTGATGAGTTAAAGGTCTATAAGATGAATGACGATGACGCAGAGGTCTTCACTGTAGAAGATTATAACAGCATTTCCAACATCTGTGAAGAACTGGCTCAGTCCATGTGTCGTTGGCTCAAAGAGAAGCCGAGTAAGTTATAAACTCAACACCATCAATGAAAATCTAAACATGAAACACAAACAGCAGAGTGAGAGAAACATGACGGAAAAACAACTCAAGTCAATGTTAACCGTTACTTTCTGAACATAAATATATATAAATCACATTATTCAGGAAAAATCTCAATGACTTGACGTTTACATTAGTTTAGTTACATTAGTGACTAGAGACAATGGTTCAGTTCCTCTTAACGTCAGACGACAGGTCAGAGGAGTTTCCTGAACCAAACAAAGTCAAATTGGGTTGATTGATACTTGAATAAATTCTTGGTCCCTGTATCTGTGGTTTGACTTAAAGCCACTGCATTAGCCTGAGAACCAGACTCCCCGCTATAGCAGCGAGTGAGTCTGGTCACCGCAGCAAACAGGAGGCGGAGTCAGCCAATCAGCGAAGGGCGTGTGTAATATTCACACAGGATTATGAATCTGTCCATGTGTTTTTACTCATTTACCGCCGACTGGAGACTTGCTCTTTCTCTCTCTGAGCCGTTCATAGTTTGTTACTGAGGGACTTCATCGTCCCGTGATGACACGGCTCGGAAACACGTGACGCAAATAAACCAATCTGATTGGATGGGCTCGTTTGGATTTTCTGATGCCGCCAACGGGGGCGGGGCTTCCAGACTGATCCCCCTCTGTGTAAAACATATAGAGAGGAATCATTCACTGCAGAACATTTCACCCAATAAATAGGATCAAATACACATTTATTTAAATACTGATGTTTTTATTGTTGAAAAAACAGACAAACGTGTGTTTGTTGTGAGCGGCTTTAACTTTACTGGGAGCGGGACGTCTCCAGCTCGTCTCCATGGAGATGAGACTAAAGGCAGTGTTTTTGTTTTAATATTACGCAGTGTGCCTTTAAGTAAACTGCAGTACTTCCTCCACTGAGTAGAAGTAAAGTTACTTTATACTGAGTGTGTTTTTGCTGATCATAAAGTCTGTGTCCAGGTCGACAGCCTGAGTCTCTGAGGTTCACAGACGTCCAGCCAGGAGAGTGCGAGCCTCGTGGGAGTGTAAGAGCCGTCGGGTCAAGACTTTTGATCTGTCTGTGAATCTGGTTCATCCGGAGTCTGAGGTTCAGAGGATCTTAGTCCTGGGACATGAACGCAGCTCAGAGATCCTTCACCTCCTCCCAAACACCTCCTACAGGATCTCTGTCCGTGCAGACTATAGCCGTGTTACCGAAGAGACTGGAGTTCTGACCA
This sequence comes from Neogobius melanostomus, assembly GCA_007210695.1. NCBI lineage: Eukaryota > Metazoa > Chordata > Actinopteri > Gobiiformes > Gobiidae > Neogobius > Neogobius melanostomus. Next base: position 14,089 of record VHKM01000432.1, read on the forward strand.
CACCACCAGGTACAGTCCCAACACTCCTCCCTCTCCCCAGACACTTCCCTTTGAGCTTAAAGCTGTGGAGCTCTGACCGGACAGTGTTTCAGTCACATTTGTAAAAACATGACTAATGTTGCCTTCATGAGTCAAAGGAAGTTCTGCTCATAAACAAAGGTTCACCTCAGAGTTAAAGGTCCTGAAGGAACCGTCTGAGATGGAGCCGAGCCCGAAGCCTCACACGTTTAAAAGGATCCACAAAAACACAATCTGACAATATAGTGTGTTTCAGACGGTGTGTCGTGTGTTTCAGACGGTGTGTCGTGTGTTTCAGACGGTGTGTTGTGTGTTTCAGACGGTGTGTGTGTGTTTAGACGGTGTGTCGTGCGTTTCAGACGGTGTGTCGTGTTTTTGGTGTTAGGTTCGTGTGTTTCAGACGGTGTGTCGTGTGTTTCAGACGGTGTGTCGTGTGTTTCAGACGGTGGTGTGGTTGAGGTGGTCGTGTGTTTCAGACGGTGTGTCGTGTGTTTCAGACGGTGTGTCGTGTGTTTCAGACGGTGTGTCGTGTGGTTCAGACGGTGTGTCGTGTGTTTCAGACGGTGTGTCGTGTGTTTCAGACGGTGTGTCGGTGTGTTTCAGACGGTGGTCGTGGTTTCAGACGTGGTGGTTTCACGTGTGTGTGGTTTCAGACGGTGTGTGTGGTTCAGACGGTGTGTCGTGTGTTTCAGACGGTGTTGTGTTGTTTCAGACGTGTGTCGTGTGTTTCAGACGGTGTGTCGTGTGTTTCAGACGGTGTGTCGTGTGTTTCAGACGGTGTGTCGTTTGTTTCAGACGTGTGTGGTGTGTTTCAGACGGTGTGTCGTGTGTTTCAGACGGTGTGTCGTGTGTTTCAGACGGTGTGTGGTGTGTTTCAGACGGTGTGTCGTGTGTTTCAGACGGTGTGTCGTGTGTTTCAGACGGTGTGTCGTGTGTTTCAGACGGTGTGTCGTGTGTTTCAGACGGTGTGTTGTGTGTGTTTTCAGACGGTGTGTCGTGTGTTTCAGACAGTGTGTGGTGTGTTTCAGACAGTGTGTCGTGTGTTTCAGACGGTGTGTCGTGTGTTTCAGACGGTGTGTGGTGTGTTTCAGACGGTGTGTTTCAGACAGTGTGTCGTGTGTTTCAGACAGTGTGTCGTGTGTTTTCAGACGGTGTGTCGTGTGTTTCAGACGGTGTGTGGTGTGTTTCAGACGGTGTGTCGTGCGTTTCAGACGGTGTGTCGTGTGTTTTCAGACGGTGTGTCGTGCGTTTCAGACAGTGTGTCGTGCGTTTCAGACGGTGTGTTGTGTTTCAGACGGTGTTGTGGTTTCAGACGGTGTGTGTGTGTTTCAGACGGTGTGTCGTGTGTTTCAGACGGTGTGTCGTGTGTTTCAGACGGTGTGTCGTGGTTTCAGACGGTGTGTCGTGCGTTTCAGACGGTGTGTCGTGCGTTTCAGACGTGTGTCGTGGTTTCAGACGGTGTGTCGTGTGTTTCAGACAGTGTGTTGTGTGTTTCAGACGGTGTGTCGTGTGTTTCAGACGGTGTGTCGTGTGTTTCAGACGGTGTGTCGTGTGTTTCAGACAGTGTGTTGTGTGTTTCAGACGGTGTGTCGTGTGTTTCAGACGGTGTGTCGTGTGTTTCAGACGGTGTGTCGTGTGTTTCAGACGGTGTGTCGTGTGTTTCAGACGGTGTGTCGTGCGTTTCAGACGGTGTGTCGTGCGTTTCAGACGGTGTGTCGTGCGTTTCAGACGGTGTGTCGTGTGTTTCAGACGGTGTGTTGTGTGTTTCAGACGGTGTGTCGTGTGTTTCAGACGGTGTGTCGTGCGTTTCAGACGGTGTGTCGTGTGTTTCAGACAGTGTGTGTTTCAGACGGTGTGTCGTGCGTTTCAGACGGTGTGTCGTGTGTTTCAGACGGTGTGTCGTGTGTTTCAGACGGTGTGTTGTGTGTTTCAGACGGTGTGTCGTGTGTTTCAGACGGTGTGTCGTGTGTTTCAGACGGTGTGTCGTGTGTTTCAGACGGTGTGTCGTGCGTTTCAGACGGTGTGTCGTGCGTTTCAGACGGTGTGTCGTGCGTTTCAGACGGTGTGTCGTGCGTTTCAGACGGTGTGTCGTGTGTTTCAGACGGTGTGTCGTGTGTTTCAGACGGTGTGTCGTGTGTTTCAGACGGTGTGTCGTGTGTTTCAGACGGTGTGTTGTGTGTTTCAGACGGTGTGTTGTGTGTTTCAGACGGTGTGTTGTGTGTTTCAGACAGTGTGTTGTGTGTTTCAGACAGTGTGTTGTGTGTTTCAGACGGTGTGCGCTTCAGGGCGGGGCCTATTCGCTGCTCTGGTTCTGTGGAGGTGCTGATGGGCGGAGCTTGGAGCAGTGTGTGTGGGAGGGGCTTTGGTCTGACTGAAGCTGCAGTGGTCTGTGCGGAGCTGGACTGTGGCGCTGTGTCTGAGCTCCACCAGGGGGCGCTGTTCACTGAGGGTCCAGCTGTGGGCAGGTCCTTCCACTGTGACGGAGCAGAGACTTCACTGAAGGAGTGTGAGAGCTCAGAGACTCGCTGCTCAGCGGTTGCGAACCTCACCTGCTCAGGTAACTCTGTCTAAGGCCCCGCCTCCACTGCAGAGACACTCATCCACCTTTATGTTTTACACTTCCTGTTTGGTAACTGTAAGTGTTTTACACTTCCTGTTTGGTAACTGTAAATGTTTTACACTTCCTGTTTGGTAACTGTAAGTGTTTTACACTTCCTGTTTGGTAACTGTCCATGTTTGATCCAGATGTGGTGCTGAGGTCAGGTTCATACAGCTGTAAAGGTGTCATGAAGCTGAGACTCAGGGACGAGTGGAGACCAGTGATGACCAGTGAGGACCAGGACTTGGACTTTGCCTCAGCGCTATGTGAGCAGACCGGCTGTGGAGCTGCTCTTAAAGTGAAGTATCAGAGGCGTTACCCCGGGCCGTTCTGGTGGCTGCAGCCTGAGTGTGTGAAGCAGAGGTCTGGCCTCACAAACTGCCTGGACCTGGACTCACACATGAACGAGACCGAAGGAGGTCTGGGTCTGGGTGTGCTCTGTTCAGGTCAGTAACACCGACAGAGAGTTAATCATCTCACCTGTTGTATCAGTCGTGTCTCAGATGGAGCCAGAATGTGTTTACAGACACAATTATTAGGCCCGAGCGGCCTGCCGTCGCAAGGGCCTATTGTAATCGCAACGCAGTGCGCGTAGCGCACTGTACCTAGGTGCGACTCTGGTGTGGGCCCTTTATACCTCTGGTGTGTGCCCTTTATACTTAATATTGAAGCAAAATGAATGGGGGTATATGACCTTTCAGCCCCGGACACAACAAATGTCAAAAAGTGACATTGGGCGCGATAGCGCCCCCTCTAGGCTGAGAACAAAAAATGCATTATCGGAAAAAATTAGTTTCTCGGAAATGGATAAAATTCGGCACAAAAATAGTTGATGGCATCCCGATCAAAAAAGCCAATGACACCCATACTGTATTTTTTACGGTGTTGCCATGGTGACGCCCGGGAGCCCCATGTTATTCCAATGGACAGACACATAAGTCACACATTATACACAATTACAGCGCGTTAGCGCCCTCTGTATGGAGCTTGTGGACAGTGGTCATGGAAGTACGGCCCGTCAGGGCCGTCTGATGCTGCTTGTGAAATAAAAAAAGATTTGGGGCGTGCTAGCGCCCTCTGCAGGTTCGAGCCATTATTCACATGGAGAGGCTAAAAATGTAGTTTGCATATTTACTGACAAAGATTTATGGCACATCAGGGCAATAAAATGTAGTGTGGCCACATTAGCGCCCTCGGTAAAGGAGGCATGGCCCGCGAGGGCCGTTCGATGCTTATGCTTCTTCTTCTTCTTCGACCCCCTGAACATAGTTGAAAACTCACCAAACTTTGCCCAAATTCAGGTCCGGTGAAAAACTCATTTAAATATGTGTTTCGTATTGGGGAAATAAAAAATGGCGCGACAGCACCACCTACAAAAGTGAAAATACATTGCGCCTATGGAGGAGGGGCCAACGTCAACTTTGTCGTAGAGCGACGGGATTCGGTACAGACATTCGTCATGTGACGACAAACAAAATATATTAATGTGGCCACGCCCCAGACAAACCGGAAGTCCGCCATTTTGACAGAAAGTCTGGAAAATGCTGAGTCACCGTTTTCGCTGACGTTGCATTTTAATGAACTCCTAGGGCGTTTCACCAAATGAGCTCCAAATCGCTCCAGCTCATCTCGAGATGTGGGGCATCAAAAGTTATCCAAATTTTTTGGCTAAGTTTTACGGTTTGTGTGCGGCGAAGCCGCAATCTTTACGAAGAATTTTGCGATTCATCAGGAACTACAAAATGCTCCCATTCGTACAAACGAACTCCGATTAAAAATCGGAAATATACATTTTATTGACCTTTCACCCCCGGACACAACAAATGTGAAAAAGTTACATTGGGCGCGATAGCGCCCCCTCTAGGCTGAGAAGAAACAATACATTATGGGAAAAAAATTAGTTTCTCGGAAATGGATAAAATTCGGCACAAAAATAGTCGATGGCATCCCGATCAAAAAGCCAATGGAACCCATACCGTATTTTTGTGTTGCCATGGAGACCACCGAGGCCCCCCATGTTATCCTAATGGGACTGACACATAAATCTCACATTATACACAATTACAGCGCGTTAGCGCCCTCTGTAAGGACCTTTTGGACAGTGGTCATTGAAGTACGGCCCGTCAGGGCCGTCCGATGCTGCTTGTGAAATAAAAAAAGATTTGGGGCACGCTAGCGCCCTCTTCAGGTTGGAGCCATTATTCACATGGAGAGGCTAAAAATTTAGTTTTGATGTTTACTGACAAAGATTTATGGCACATCAGGGTACTGTTATAAAGGTGCTAAAATAATTAAAGCGGCATCGAACGGCTCTTCGAGCAGCAATTTGACCCCCTGAACATATTCGAAAACTCACCAAACTTAGTCCAAAATTCAGGTCCGGTGAAAAATGTATTTAAATGTGTGTTTCGTATTGGGGAAATAAAAAATGGCGCGACAGCGCCACCTACAAAAGTGAAAATACATTGCGCCTATGGAGGAGGGGCCAACGTGGTCATTGAAGTAGGGCCGTCCAATGCTGCTTGTGAAATAAAAAGGATTTGGGGCGCGCTAGCGCCCTCTGCAGGTTGGAGCCATTATTCACATGGAGAGGCTAAACATTTGATGTTTACTGAACAAAGATTCATGGCACATCAGGGCAATAAAATGTAGGCACGTTAGCGACCTCGGTACTGTTACAAAGGCGCTAAAGGAGGCACGACCCGCGAGGGCCGTTCGATGCCGCTTGCGGCTTTAATTAACAATTATTACTTCACCTGTTGATTCTGCTGAAACGACGCCGTTTCTCTGACCTTTGTGTGATTTTAGACATGATTTATTTTTATAAAGAACCCTATAACGCCAAACGTATCATATATGATACACAAGTTTTTGAGCCCTCTACATGAGCATTGTGACATTTTTTTCCTTGAAAAACCCGATGTATACAATTATATACATGCATTACAACGATAATCCACCAGAGGGCAGTAATCTGCTCACTAGAGGCCTTTCCCACCGTTCTACAAGATTGCTATTAATCAGGAAGTGGACAGGTGTGATTTTTCAAGAAGAACTTTGCCAATTTTGGAAAAGTTAAGGTATGAAAAAAAATTTTTTTTGGGTGGAACATCAATAGGAACAGTTACTGGGTTGGTGCAATGTGAAATTACTTAATATTTCATAATCTATAGTAGACTAGAAGAGAGGAGGCAGAGTGCTCACTGGATCGCCGCGTAGTAAAAAAAAAAGTGTTAAATTTGCTAAAGGAAAATAGCAAAATAAACTTACAAATCAGGTGCTCTTCAAACTCGTGGGGCAAAGCATACTAGTGGAAAAAGGATGAGCCGAGGCACTCTGAATGGCAAAAAATAGTAATTTATTAAAAGCGTGCACCGACGCGTTTCAACTCTACTGATGAAGACTCAGTAGAGTTGAAACGCGTCGGTGCACGCTTTTAATAAATTACTATTTTTTGCCATTCAGAGTGCCTCGGCTCATCCTTTTTTCCATTTCATAATCTATGTTTTAGTAAAACCGTGGTAAAAATTACGTATGAAATTTGATACAGCGGGTCTATAAGGTCATGTAACTCTAAATCAGTCAATTGTAATTTTATTGTATTTCATGCATTATAAATAATATCAAGCAAATACTGTGTTTTTATTTTTCAAGTAAACTAATTAAATGTTTAAATTACATTATTCGGTACATTCAGAGCAAAAAATCAGATATGCAACTTGTTGTATCATGATGATTGATGACTATTTGGTGTTGCAATGGTATGATTGATAGCAACTTCGTTTTGCTTACTGATTTTCACTAAAAACTGACCAATTCAAAGAAAAAATACACAATAATCTCATAATGCAGAGTGCATCTTTGTCTGAACAAGGACAGAAACTGTTTTCAAGCCTAACATTACTCAAAATAAAAAGGTTGTGAACTGCAAAATGAGTAAAAATAACTGAAATGTTATGTCTTCCAGACTTCCACCCTGCCAGTTCCATTGCTGCATTGTTTTTGTTGGATTTGTTTGTGTATTTTTTTGAGCATTGTGACCCGTTGTATCAAATATGATACAAATTAAAACTCCTATATGGAAATTGATATTTAAATTTTTTTATTTTTTTTGTTCAGAAGGACCAATAAAGGCTCCAGTTTCAAAGAATTGGAATTTTCTGTCAATTATTTAATGGTTTGGGCAGATGAACAACAGACCTTTGATCCTCCTCCTTCACACATGTAACCCTGCTCTCTCTCCACAGGGTTTTATCCTACTGCCCGAGCGTCCGTCTCCTCTGAGGGGGCGTATCTCTCCTTGAGGGCGCGTATCTCTCCTCTGAGGGGACGTATCTCTCCTCTGAGTGGGAGTATCTCTCCTCTGAGGGGACGTCCCGGGTTCAGAGGGTCCTTGTGATGTTGGGGACAAACTTCAGTGTGTCCTGCTCTTTAAACAAACCCTTTGGACCAGGACAGTTCCTCCTTCTGTCTGCAGCTGGAAACTACACCCTGCCATCTGTCAATCACTCCGCCACTTCCTGATCCAGGACTTCAGCCCCGCCCACATCGGGAACTACACCTGTGTTTTCTGTGACCCTTTCTACAAGTCTAAGAGATGCATTAAGGGCACAACTGTTTACGTCACTCGTGGAGGTACAGTTTGGGTTCAGAGATTCCAGTTTGATGTTTTCATGCTTTTATTTTGGGGCAGTTTGTTGCTACAATAATACAGTAGAATAAACATTTGACACATACACTTCCTCTCTTCTGAAATACAAACACGTGGGAGAGCCCAGACACACCGGCCGCGGGCGTGGCCACTAAACCAGGGCTAAAGAGGGGCTAAACCAGGGCTAAAGAGGGGCTAAACCAGGGCTAAAGAGGGGCTAAACCAGGGCTAAAGAGGGGCTAAACCGGGGATAAAGAGGGGCTAAACCAGGGGATAAGAGGGGCTAAACCCGGGGATAAAGAGGGGCTAAACCAGGGCTAAAGAGGGGCTAAACCAGGGCTAAAGAGGGGCTAAACCAGGGCTAAAGAGGGGCTAAAGCAGGGCTAAAGAGGGGCTAAACCAGGGCTAAAGAGGGGCTAAACCAGGGCTAAAGAGGGGCTAAACCAGGGCTAAAGAGGGGCTAAAGCAGGGCTAAAGAGGGGCTAAAAAGGGGCTAAAGCAGGGCTAAAGAGGGGCTAAACCAGGACTAACTCTTGTGTGTTTTGTGACAGAGACGTGAGCGTCAGATGAAACCGATCAGACGAACTCGCCGCAGGCCTTCAACTGAAAACAACGCGGTCCAGATGATTATTGTTTAAAAACCTTTACTTTCAAAGAAATAAAAACATATTTAAGTTTGATGTTTATAGGAATTTTTATACAAATGATAAAGACGTTTTCTGCTTTTTATCATGAATGACGTCATGGTCAGTTTTAGTAACATTGTGCCTTTAAACTTTTATGATTCATATTTTTTTGAGAGGTTTTATAATAATGTGCTGTTTTTTAAATAGTAGAAGTGTATTTTATTTCTTTTATGTACAGTATTATTGTCAGTTCTGGTTGTTAAGGATGCACCGATCCAATACTGGTATCGAATATCGGAGCCGAAACAGGAAAAAATACGATATCAGGTATCGGCTACAAATATCCGATACTTAAAGGGGCTCTGTGGAGTTTGGCAGTTTTGTGCTCGCAATTGCCCCCTCAGGCCAAACGCGTAACTGCAGCCTCGATGATAAGCTCGTGCATGAGGCGCTCAGGCTTTACGAGCACCAGAAATAACAGTCCCGTCCTGGTCAATTTGCAGATTTGCAGGCGTGACTTAAACTGAGGTAAGAAACGTTACTGTTTTGTAAGATATTTAGACCAAATCAGTTTGAGGGAATGTTTTCCAAGATAAAATACTTGAGCAAATGCAGCAAAGTGAATCGAGTGAAGAAGCCAAGTAATACATATAAACGAATAATTGACGTTTGAAGGAGGAAAAAAAAAAAACTCATATACTTTGTTTGCATAAACGCAGACCTAATTGAAATAATAAAATAATTACACCGGTAGAAATGCTGCTAGGAAAAGCCAAAATCATCTCTTCAATTCCCTGTGCCAAAGTTAGCGTAGCTAACTCGTAAACTATATTGTAAACGGCACATGTCCACTTTTTGTAGTCGTTTCACTGCTTATAAATCCGTGAACAGTCATACTTATTTCGCGGCCAAGAAAAGCTAACATTAGCGACATTATTTTTGCCATTGTAAATACAGCACCATTACCACTGTTACTACTCAAATGTTTTGTAGGTACAGCACAATTATTACTGTTATTACTGACACTACTAGTCTGCTACTAATACTACACAACGTCTCTGTAGGTATAAAACTATTAGATCAACTATTTTGGTAACTTCCAAATATGATTATTTTATGGCTTGTTTCAGTGAAGTTTGTAAAACATGCACGGACAGTCAGACACCGTTGTTTTGAAGCATCAACACTTTTCCCCCACGTATTTAGTCATAATTTCTTACCTTCAAGCAAAAATAAGCTGCGGGTCTTTTGAGAGATTCTCTTTTCCGATGTTTACTCTGGTTCTTTGCCTACGCTGATCAGACTCGACTTTCGCCTTTTTTGTCACACTCGAATAAACTCTTCGTTTCTTTTTGTTATTTGGGGTCTGGGCTGGAGTTTCGATGGTGCTTGAAGCCGGTCTCCTCTTATTCTCCGCTAAATCCATCCTTCTGAAGTTACCACTCGCGCTGCAGCGTCAGTATAGAGGAGATACAGCTAACGCTACAGCTAACGCTACAGCTAACGCTACAGCTGAGCGTGAACGCGCATTACGCTGTTTGCTTGTTCGACCCGAGCATAAACTATTTAAGTGACTTTACAGCATATAGAGGCAATCGAGGTGAAAAGGCCAGGGCTCATTCTACTCACCAGGGCATTGCTGGAGCATGTGTGAGGAAGAAATTTTAAATTTGTATACATTTATTTGTGGTTAAACTTATGTATAGTCCCTTTAACCCACACCTGTTTAGTCTCTCACCGCTTTAAAGGATCTGTATATAAACTATAGCATTTATATGATATTTTGTGCCTCTGCCACTATGGAGGACTCGTTTATGTGAGAAATATAAGTATTTTCTGGGGGTATTTTTCAAACCCGGATCAAGACGCTTGGATTCAGTTAGCTCCGCCCCTCTCTCCGCCCATGCAACATTAGCAGAAGTAGAAATATAAATATCGCAGCAATAAGTGCAGTTTCTTCACACTGCAGTTATAAGGAGTTGACATCTGCAACACGGCTTCATAAATAACATTATCCTGAACATTTAGTGTTTTGATCGACTCACTGCTCCGGCTTCTCCATCTGATGTTTTTATTGTTATCAGAGTTAATCCACTTTGGTTCAAACATCCATCAGGGAAGTGACAAACATATTCTGGCTGGTTCGTCGCTGAATCTCAGAGAGAAAGATCAGACTCTTCTTTAGGAAGGGTGAATAAAGTCCTGAACCTCTGGCAGCCAAACGAGACATTATCGTCAGGTAAGAGTAAAAGAACGGGCGTGTCCAGAGTAGAAAGGAGCCTCTTCTTCACAACTTCAGCTCAAAAGGGTGCGTTTGTTTTCCCTGCAGGGGCGGACACATGCAGAAATAATGAAAAAGCTGTTTTACAAATTAAATCAGGCCGTAAGGCATTACATTACAGACACCGGGCACTTCCTGCTTTTACAATCTGACGTAAAATGTGTAAAATGGTCAAAGCCAGTGGTTCACCAGGAGAGGGGTATTACCAGTGACGTGCGGTCAGGAGAGGCAGGTGAGGCCAGGCCTCACCAGTCATCATGGAAAAAAACAACAATAAAAAAATACAATAAACTTTATGAAAACAAGTCCCTTCTCTTGAGATGATAGGGATTTTCTACGATTTTAATCAATCTCGTGGTTAAAAAATGCCCAAATGTTTGATCAGTTGTCGATATCGTGTAAAGAGGGCGGAGCTGCGGCGAGCCTCCAGCGTCCCGCACACACTTGAGCTTGGCTCATTCCCTCAGCGCTCTGTCCCATTCGGGGCTTTTTTCGCCCCCTAAAAGTAAAATACATTTGTGAATGGGTTTTTGATGGGCGCGTTGGTTTTCTATCACCTGGATAAAGAATCAGGCATAAGAACGACTTGTTTAATCTGTTCATTTGACTTTAAACCGCGTTTTGATAGGCCCGAAGTGAGGCTTGCCTCCAATGCACTGCCCTGATGATACGAGGGGGGCGCTGTGTCAGCGCGACACATTTATACAAAACATGTGGACTACACGTGGAAAAACAGTCTGTTTTATTATTCTGCACGGTTCAGGAGAGGCAATTTAAACGCAAAGGAGTACGTAAAAGGAAAAACTAATTAGACTGACATTTTATGGATGAAATGATGTAGACGAGTCTTTGTACTGAACATGTCGACGCTATCACGCACCGCCCGCGTGGCGCTTCAGGTTTGTCAATAACTCATAATTTGGACGGGCGGGGTACGAGTCCCGGTCACGTTCATAATGTTGGTTTTTAATTTTTATTTGCAATATCGTGAGAATGTATTTTATATTTAAATGTGTTGCTATTGAATGCTATTTAAAAGTAAGACAATTACTAGAGACGGCAAGTTGCATTTTTGTTTACTTTATATTGGAGTCAATAGCATGTGCCTCACCAGCAACAAACCTCACCGCACGTCACTGGGTATTACTCATGAGGATTACTCAGACATGCCTGAATGAAGCCAAACACACTCTGGAGGTGTTTTACAGTTTATCAATAAATAGCCTATAATCGATCAGTGAAAGATCAGACTGTGTTGATGTCACGCTGGAGAAAAGACGAGCGTTCACTTATTCACTCAGAGACACTTTAAAAGAAGCCTCTTGGTATCGGTTAATATCGGATATCGGCCGATACTCAAACGCTGGATCGGTGCATCTCTATAAGAGAGCGCTTTACTCTCTTGTTGTAAAGCGCTTTTATATATTTGATTGAAAATCTGATGGAGGAAAAAAAAACAATATAAACAAATGTTAAAGCCACACTGCGGAACATTCCAGATACGTCTGTAAACGAAACGACTCCAAACATAAACGTCAGAATAAAGCGTTTGGAAGATGACCTTATGTATTTAAAGGGATGGTGCTAGGCTAGTGCTAGGCTAGTGCATGTCTATGGTAACTAGTAGCCTGCATTAAAAACAGTCTGACCCACTCCACAGTGCACCTGAGGCAAATCACTTATAACACCAGACTAACCATATAAATGTCTGTGTTTAAATATAACCATGTTGCATTTAAAAGAACTTATATTTGAGCAGCATCAGCTTCCTGGTTGTAGCTACGCCGCGGCGGAGTGATCTGCCCGGTTACCGGATCTAAAGTCGTTTGTTTACCTGCGGCCGCATTACTACACATGGAATTCACAAAGGAGCTTTCTACAAATCAGATATAGCAACGTTTGGAGGACGAGCCCATGATTTTGAAGAGGTTTTTAATGCAGGCTACCAGTTACCATAGACATGCACTAGCCTAGCGCCGCTAAACTCTTCAAATATAAGAACTGCATGAAATAAAATACAAAATATCTCCAGAAATCAACAACACTTTGGATAACGAGGAAATGAGGCCCAATGTCGAAAATCGTGAAATATCCCTTTAAGCTTTATGTTCTCTACCTGCGTCTCCATGGAGACGAGCGGATGACGTTCCGCAGTGTGGCTTTAAAGAGATCTTAAAAACGGGCTGATGATGTCACGGTACAGTCTGTCTCTGACTTCTCTGAACTGCTTTGTTTTCATGTTTTTATATTTTTACATGTTATTATTTTGTACATTTACGTTAAAGAGCGAGTTTGATGCTTTTTCCAGATGTTTGTTCATAATCTCCGACACGTCTTTATCGCTCTCTCACCACAATATGGATGAAAAACAGCTGAAAACATAGAAACAAAAAGGAGAAGCGGTGTTCCATCCTAACGTATGTGGACGGTTAGCGAGTCCAGTCCGTTAGCTCTATGTATTTTTCCTATAGCCGTTAGCATTAGCATCAAACACCGCTAATTATGAAGGATCCAGATCTCCCCAATATTGAGGTGAGAAATCATGAATGAATATACTGAGATGATACTTTAGATACAGATTAGCGTTCATAAAAGTGTCCTCTGATTGTTCATATTAAAAATCCAAATTGTTAAAACCCAAATGTTTTAAAGTCCAATAATCCAACATCACATCGGTTCTGAGAGCGTTTCTGTTGTAAATATTGATGTAAATGTAAATAAACGGAGATTTTAAAAAGTGCTTCTTTTATTTCTCTTTGTCTCTGATTCGGCCCGAGCGGCACAAACAGTGACTCACCTCTGAAGCAGCACGTTTTCTCCAGTTCAGCTTTACCCAAATCTAAAGCTACTTGAAGAAAAAAAGAGAGAGCGACAAAAATGAGACTAAAACGAGGTTGAAAATGCGACGAAAACGAATGAGGAAAAAAGGATCAGTTCTGTGGGTCTTAGCTTTCAAACGAGGCGTTACTCTGGCCTTTAGGCTGGGACCTTATAGATTTGGGTAAAGCTGAACTGGAGCAAATGCACTCGGTTAAGGCGGGGGTTAAGAGGTTAAATCTGGAGGCTCCTGGAGGATAAAGAGCTGCAAGACACTTTTAAAAAACATCTTTAAAAACATGTTTCCAGATGATTTGTGAAGAAACCAATAGTAACGTTTTGTTTATATGAGACGTTTTTACACAACAACACAATACAATTACACAATAACACAATACAAAATAACCACCAAAGCAACAA
>VHKM01000432.1:32500-62500 GCA_007210695.1 Neogobius melanostomus
TTCATTGAAAAAAAACATTTGGACAAAAGTGGTGTGGTTGGGGCCGTCTTTCTGGATCTCTCTGGTGTGGACCATAGACCGTTAAAAAGAATAGACTCCTCCTCCTCACTCCTCCCCGTTTACAATAATGACCATGTCCGAGGGGAAATCATGGCGGATTTACAGACTCCTCCTCCACAGCTCTGGCGAAGCATGTTCCTAATAAGGGCATAAGGGCGGGATCTTCACTGTAGACTCCGCCCTTGCGTGACGTGTAGCTCGCGCAGCTCCAATGCTAACAGTCCGACCTCCGTTAAGTAGGAGATTTAAAAACATTTATTTCGAAAACCAGCCTGGTTTCTTTTTTGTGACTAACCCAGCGTCTCAGGAGGAATATGTAGCTGTAGAATAGATAGTGTTAAAAAATTGAAACCAGGCGTTAAAGTTGTTTTTAAGTGTCTAAAGTCCAATGCTTTTCAATGGGGCTAGCGGCTATATGGAGGTACTACAGCAATGGCGGCCTCCAGTGTTGCGGTCATAAAGCAGAGCAGCTAGCGCTCGGGATGAGCGACAGTTACCTGTATTGCTCTTAGCCGCCCCCTGGTGAGCGACAGTTACCTGCGTATTTGCTCTAGCGCCCCTGGTGTGGACAGTTACCTGGTATTGCTCTAGCGCCCCCTGGTAGGACAGTTACCTGCGTATTGCTCTACGCCCCCTGGTGAGGACAGCTTTACCTGCGTATTGCTCTAGCGCCCCCTGTGTGGACAGTTACCTGGGTATTGCCTCTATGCGCCCCCTGGGAGGACAGTTACCTGGTTATTGCTCTAGCGGCCCCCTGGTGAGGACCAGTTAACCTGCGATTCTCTAGCGCCCCCCTGGTAGAGCGACAGTTACCTGCGTACTGCTCTAGCCGCCCTGTGAGGACAGTTACCTGCGTATTGCCTCAGGCGCCCCTGCGTTGGGTACAGTTACCTGCGTACTTGCTCTAGCGCCCCCATGTGAGCGGGACAGTTACCTGGTATTGCTTCTAGCGCCCCCTGGTGAGACAGTTACCTGGTACTGCTCTAGCGCCCCCTGGTGAGGACCAGTTACCTGTATTGCTCTAGCGCCCCCTGGTGTGGGACAGTTACCTGTATGCTTCTAGCGCCCCCTTGGTCGTGGAACAGTTACCTGGTATTGCTCTAGCCGCCCCCTGGTGGGCGCACAGTTACCTGGGCTATTGCTCTTAGCGCCCTCTGGCTGGAGGACAGTAATACCTGGTATTGCTCTAGCCCCCTGGTGGAGACAGTTACCTTGGTACTGCTCTAGCGCCCCCTGGTGTGGACAGTACCTGGTACTGCTCTAGCGCCACCCTGGTGTCGGACAGACCTGCGTTATTGCTCTTAGCGCCTCTGTGTGGACAGTTACCTGGTATTGCTCTAGCGCCCTCTGGTGTGGACAGTTACCTGGTACTGCCTCTAGCGCCCCTGCGTGTGAACAATTACCTCGCGATGCTCTAGCGCCCCCTGGTGTGAACACGTTACCTGTACTTGCTCTAGCGCCCTCTGGTGAGGACAGTTACTGGTACTCTCTAGCGCCCTCTGGTGGACAGTTACCTGGTTATGCTCTAGCCGCCCTCTGCGTGTGAACAATTACCTCGTATTGCCTCTAGCCGCCCTCTGGTCGAGGACAGTTACCTGGTATCTCTACGCCGCCCTCTGCGTGTGGACAATTACTCGGACTGCTCTACGCCCCCTTGGTGAGCGACGCTTACCCTGGCTATTGCTCTAGCGCCCTCTTGGTGTGAACCAGTTACCTGGTATTGCTCTAGCTGCCCTCTGGTGTGGACAGTTACCTGGTATTTCTCTAGCGCCCCCTGGTGAGACAGTTACCTGGTATGCTCTAGCGCCCTCGGCTGAGCGACAGTTACCTGGTATTGCTCTAGCCGCCCCCTGGTTGAGACATACCTGCGTATTGCTCTAGCGCCCTCGGTGAGGACAGTACCTGGTATGCCTAGCCCGCCCCCTGGTGTGGACAGTTACCTCGTATTGCTCTAGCGCCCTCTGGTGAGGACAGTTACCTGGTATTGCTCTAGCGGCCCCCTGGTTGAGGACAGTTACCTGTATTGCTCTAGCGCCCCCTGGTAGAGCGACAGTTACCTGGTATTTGCTCTAAGCGCCCCCTGGCTGCAGGACAGTTACCTGGTAGCTATTTGCTCTAGCGCCCTCTGGCGTGTGAACAAATTACCTTCGCTATTGCTCTATTCCGACCCTCTGGTGAAGGACAGTTTACCTGGTACTGCTCTAGCGCCCTCTGGTGAGGACAGTTACCTGGTACGGCTCTAGCGCCTCTGGTGAGGACCAGTTACCTGGTACTGCTACAGCGCCCTCTTGTGTGAACAATTACCTGGTATTCTCTAGCGCCCTCTGGTGAGCGGCACAGTTAACCTGGTATTGCTCTTAACGCCTCTGGTGTGGACAGTTTACCTGGTATTGCTCTAGCGCCCCTGGGTGAGGAACAGCTTAACCTGGTGTTGCTCTAGCGGCCCCCTGGTGGGACAGTTTACCTGGTAATTGCTCTAGCGCCCTCTGGTTGTGAACAATTACCTGGTATTCTCTAGCCCCTCTGGTGTCGAACAATTACCTGGCTATTGCTCTAGCGCCCTCTCGTGTGAACAATTACCTAGTATTGCTCTAGCCGCCCCTGGTGTGAACAATTACCTGGTATCTGCTCTAGCGCCCTCTGGTGTGGACAGTTACCTGGTATTGCTCTAGCCGCCCCCTCGGTGAGGACAGTTACCTGGTATTGCTCTAGGCGCCCCCTGGTGAGGACAGTTACCTGCGTATTTGCTTCTAGCGCCCCCTGTGTAGAGACAGTTACCTCAGTATATCTCTCTCTTCCCCTGGTGAGGACAGTTACCTGGTATTGCTCTAGCGCCCTTGGTAGGCAGTTACCTGGATTGCTCAGGCCCCCCTTGGTGAGACAGTTACCTGGTATTGCTCTAGGCCCCTGGTGAGGACAGTACTGGTAATGCTTCTAGCGCCCTGGTTGTTGGACAGATTACTGTATTGCTCTAGCGGCCCTCTGGTCTGTGGACAGTTACCTGGGTTATTGCTCTAGCGCCCTTTGGTGAGGACAGTTACCTGGTTATTGCTCTAGCTCCCCTGGTGAGGACAGTTACCTGGTATTGCTCTAGCAGCCCTGGTGAGGACGTTACCTGTATGCTCTAGCGCCCCCTGGTTGTGGAAGTTACCTGTTTATGCTCTTAGCGCCCCCTGGTAGGACAGTTACCTGGTACTGCTCTAGCCCCTGGTGTGAACAATTACTGGTACTGCTCTGGCCCTCTGGTGAGGAAAGTTACTGGTACTGCTCAGGGCCTCTGGTGAGGCAGTTACCTGTACTGCTCTAGCGCTCTGGTGAGGACAGTTACCTGGTATCTGCTCTAGCGCCCCTCTGGTGTGTGTGAACAATTACTGGTATTTGCTCTAGCGCCTTGGTGGGACGTTACCTGGTATTGCTCTAGCGCCCTGTTGTGTCGGACAATTACCTGGTACTGCTCTGCAGCCCCATGGGAGGACGTTACCTGAGTATGCTCTAGCGCCCTCTGGTTGAGGACAGTTTAACCGGTATTGCTCTAGCGCCCTCTGGTGTTGGACAATTACCTGGTTACTGCTCTTAGGCCCTGGCTGTGAACAGTTACCTGGTATTGCTCTAGCGCCCTCTGGGTGTGGAACAGTTACCTGTATTGCTTAGGCGGCCCTCTGTTGAGGACAGTTACCTGGTATGCTCTAGCGCCCTGTGAGGCAGTTACCTGGATCTCTAGCGCCCTCTGTGTGGGACAGTTACTGGTATTTGCTCTGCGCCCTTGGGAGGACAGTTACTGGTATGCTCTTAGCGCCTCTGTGGACAGTTACCTGGTATTGCTCTAGCGCCCTCTGGTTGTGGACAGTTACTGTATTGCTCTAGCGCCCTCTGGTGGGACAGTTCTGGTATTGCTCTACGCCCTGGTGGGACAGTTACCTGGTATTGGCTCTGCGCCCCTTGGTGAGGACAGTTACCCTGGTATTGCAGCGCCCTGGTGAGGACAGTTACCTGGTATCTGCTCTTAGCGGGCCTCTGGTGTGGACAGTTATGTTATCCTCTAGGCCCCTGGTGTGACAATTACTGGTATTGCTCTATCGCCCCCTGGTGAGGACGTTTACCTGGTATTGTCTGCGCGCCCACGTGGTGGAGGACAGTTACCGGTATTGTCTAGGCCCCTGGGACGTACCTGTAATTGCTCTAGCGCCACTCTGGTGTGGGAACAGTTAACCTGGTATTGCTCTGCGCCCCCTGGTCGTGGACAGTACTGGTAATTGCTTGCTAGCGCCCTCTGGTGAGGACAGTTACCTTGGGATATTGCTCTAGCGCCCTGGTGAGGACGTTACTGGTATTGCTCTAGCGCCCCTCTAGTGTGGACAGTTACCTGGTATTGCTCTAGCGGGCCCCTGGTGTGACAAACCTGGTATTGCTCTAGCGCCCTGGTTGTGGACAGTTACCTGGTATTGCTCTAGCGCCCCCTGGTGTGCGACAGTTACCTGGTATTGCTCTAGCGCCCTCTGGTGAGGACAGTTACTGGTTCTGCCTAGCGCCACCCCTGGTGTGAACAATTACCTGGATGCTCTAGCGCACCCTGTGAGGGACAGTTACCTGGTATTGCCTAGCGCCCCTGGTGTGGAACAGTACTGGTATTGCTCTAAGCGCCCCCCTGGTAGAGGACAGTTACCTGGTATTGCTCTAGCGCCCTCTGGTGAGGAACAGTTACCTTGGTACTGCCTCTAGCGCCCCCTGTGTGAACAATTACCTGGTATTGCTCTAGCGCCCTTGGTTGAGGACATACCTTGGTATTGCTCTAGGCGCCCGTTTGGGTGTGGACAGTTCCTGGATCTGCTCTAGGCCCCTGTGGGTACGTTACCTGGGTATTGGCCTAGCGCCCCCTGGTGAGGACAGGTTAGCTGGTATTGCTCTAGCGCCCTTGGTGTTGACAGTTACCTGGTATTGCTTGCGCCCCCTGGTGAGGACAAGTACCTAGGTATTTGCTCTAGCGCCCCCTGGTTGAGGACAGTTACCTGGTATTGCTCTAGCCCCTGCCGCTCCTGGGCCAGCTCGTCCAGCTGCTTCAGCGCGTCCTGTAGCGCCGCCTCTTTGGCGAGTCTCTCCTTCTGCAGCTCCTGGTTCTGAGCCTCGGGTCTCAGAGATCGCCTCTGCTGGTTCAGATGGATCTGCTCCAGCTCCGCCCGCTTCAGCGACTCCTCCTCCAGGATCCTGTGACAAAACAATCATAACCTCAGTCAGAATTGTTTAGGGACCTGGACAGGGTTTTTATTTTTTAATTTTATT
This sequence comes from Neogobius melanostomus, assembly GCA_007210695.1. Classification (NCBI taxonomy): domain Eukaryota; kingdom Metazoa; phylum Chordata; class Actinopteri; order Gobiiformes; family Gobiidae; genus Neogobius; species Neogobius melanostomus. The sequence goes on from VHKM01000432.1 coordinate 37,838, forward strand.
TAGTTTTATTTTTTATTTTTTTTATATGTATCTTTTTCATTTTGTAAGGGACTGCTTTTATGTACACATTTGAGTTTCTCTGCCCATCATAAGGGAATGGGATGTGGGTAAAAAAGGATGAAATGGAAGTGTGATGCTTGCAAAAAAGCACTAAATGTTATTCAACACTTCAATAAAATAATTGATCACAAAAAAAGAACTTTTTAGGCGAAACAACCAAGAAAATTGTTCAAATTTTCGCCCACTTTTTTGAAAAATGTCCCCAAATTTTTTCCTCCAGATTTTTTAAAACATTTTCAATTATTTATTATTTTATTACTATTATTATTTTTGTTTTTACACATTTACATTTTTGTCAATTCACCCCTCAATGTTTCATTTTTTTTCAAATTTCAATAAAAAACAAAAAATATAGAATTTTTTTCAAGTTTTCCACCCATTTTTCACAACAAAAAACTTGTGTTTCACTTTTTTGCTCCAATTTCTCCCCATTTTTAGTCAAGTCTTGATGATCAACAGCATCAAAACTCTTGGACCTAAAGTATTTATTTCCATTTTTTTCTTTTCTTTCAATACCAGACTGGGATTGTTTAACGGTACCCAGAATCTTAGACATAACAATCATAACTTAGGCATGTGGTTCCTAAAACTTTTGGATTTCAGTTTATTTGTTGTTTTCAATAAAAGACTTTACTCAAAAAAAATTTGTCTCACTCCCCGATAACTGTGACTTATCATTCATTTTTTTGACTGCGTCTTAAACTTCTGATCGGGCCTGTTGACGCAGATAAGGAACATGTGGTGTTATTATGGCCTTGTAACGCCTTAATGAACAACATTTTCTTCAGTCGGCTTTACCTCAAACCTAAAAGCTTTCATGGACCGGAGTTTACAGCCCTACAGGCCAGAAGTAACGTCCTCATTTGAAAGCTAAGACCTACAAAAGCGCGCCGTTGCCCTTTTATGTTGTCACATTTTGAAGCACTTTTTTCACTCGTTTAGTTTATTCCCCATGGTAAAGCGTTCTACTTGAGTGTCCAAAAAAGCGCTTATACAAGTTTGATGTATTATTATACTTTTTGTGCTTTTCGTTTCTATTTAGTCGTGTTTTTGCGTGTTTTTCATTCCTGTTTGTCACTTATTGTGTTGGTCTTTTCACCACTTTGTTTCAAGACGGTTTTAGATTTGGGTAAAGCCAACTGGAGGAAATGTGCTCGGTTAATGTGGGGGTTAAGAGGTTAAAGGTGTTAAATACTGAAATGGCCAAAATGCTGATAGTTTTATTAGGATTAGTTTTTGAAATGCGCAGGCGGTCAGCAGGGGGCGCCCTCACGCTGCCCGCGCTCCTTTGTTTAAAACCTGTTTGTGTGAGAGTCCAGAGAGTGACCAGAGTTTTAATGAGAACTCTCCTTAAACTCTGCTTTGAGAGCCACGACCAGGAGGAAAGGCTTTTCACAGAGACAGAGGAAAGAAGTATTTGGAGTAATGGAGGAAAGGAGTAAAGGAGTATTTGGAGTAATGGAGTATTTCTAGTAACAGTTTACAGTAGTAGTAATCGCAGAAGTCGAGGCACAATGATTATTCAGTACGGAGGAAGGAAGCTGAAAGAGAACTGCCTCAGACTGAAATAGAAACAATCAAAACGGTTTGAACAGAGACAGACTCTGGAAACACAACGGCACTTTTAATCCCTGCTTTAACCCCAGCGCATTTTCTCACTTTACTTTACCAGAATACAGGCAGAAATGAGACGTAAACGAGGATGAAAACGCAAAAAAAACAACATAAGAAGATCGACAAAAACGCGTCGAAAAGCTACAAAACTCTGAGTAAACGAGGATGAAAACGAAGGGAAAAAAAAGCAACAAAACACGATGCATTTTATCCAGTTCGGCTTTACTCAAATCTAAAAGCTTCTCGACTGGAGAGCAACCGAGTAACGCCTCATTTGAAAGCTAAGACCTACAAATCAGATCGTAACTTTTTGTCGCTCGTTAGTCACTTTTATGTGCACGTGATTTTCTGGCACGTTTTTTGGCTTTTTTCATTCTTGTTTTTGTCGTTATTTTGACCGTTTTTTTCCCCCAAGAAGCTTTTAGTTCTGGTTCAGAAATGCTCTCAGTTCATGTGGGGGTTAAGAGGTTAAAAGTCTGCTCAGTGTATTTTTCCTATAGCCGTTAGCATTAGCCACAACACATCACAAATCAGGAGTGATCCAGATGTTTCCAGTTGTCGTTCCACATTTAGGTTTCTGTCAAAGCCTCGTTATGAATGATTAATGAATGAACTGAGCTTTGGAGATGAATGAGCCTGATATAAAGTGTGTCTGAGCTAAAGGATAAACTTCATCTGATCATAAAGTTACTGATCGTACCGACTCTGCAGCTTCCTCACGGCCTCCTCGTCCTGCCTCGCCCTGCGCTCCTCGTCCAGAGCGCCCTCTAGCTGCTGGTACAGGTCCTCCAGCTCCTTCACCCTCTGCAGGTACGACTGAAGCTCCGTCGACTTCTGCGCCATCTCCAGCTCCATCCTCTCACGCTCCTGCAGGTAAACAAACAAACAAATAAACATCTCCAGCTCCATCCGCTCACGCTCCTGGCAGGTAAACAAACAAACAAAAAACAAACATCTCCAGCTCCATCCTCTCACGCTCCGCAGGTAAACAAACAAACAAACAAATAAACATCTCCAGCTCCATCCTCTCACGCTCCTGCAGGTAAACACAAACAAACAAACAAACATCTTCCACTCATCTCTCATGCTCCTGCAGGTACAACCCATCCAGCTCCATCTGCTCTGCAGGTAAACAAACAAACAAACATTCCAGCTCCATCTCTCATGCTCCTGCAGGTAAACAAACAAATAAACATCTCCAGCTCCATCCGCTCACGCTCCTGCAGGTAAACAAACAAACAAATAAACATCTCCAGCTCCATCCGCTCACGCTCCTGCAGGTAAACAAACAAACAAAAAACATCTCCAGCTCCATCCGCTCACGCTCCTGCAGGTAAACAAACAAACAAACAAACATCTCCAGCTCCATCCTCTCACGCTCCTGCAGGTAAACAAACAAACAAATAACATCTCCAGCTCCATCCTCTCACGCTCCTGCAGGTAAACAAACAAACAATAAACATCTCCAGCTCCATCCGCTCACGCTCCTGCAGGTAACAAACAAAAAAAAACATCTCCAGCTCCATCCCTCACGCTCCTGCAGGTAAACAAACAAACAAATAAACATCTCCAGCTCCATCCTCTCACGCTCCTGCAGGTAAACAAACAAACAAATAAACATCTCCAGCTCCATCCTCTCACGCTCCTGCAGGTAAACAAACAAACAAATAAACATCTCCAGCTCCATCCGCTCACGCTCCTGCAGGTAAACAAACAAACAAATAAACATCTCCAGCTCCATCCTCTCACGCTCCTGCAGGTAAACAAACAAACAAATAACATCTCCAGCTCCATCCTCTCACGCTCCTGCAGGTAAACAAACAAACAAAAAACATCTCCAGCTCCATCCTCTCACGCTCCTGCAGGTAAACAAACAAACAAATAAACATCTCCACCTCCATCCTCTCACGCTCCTGCAGGTAAACAAACAAACAAATAAACATCTCCAGCTCCATCCGCTCACGCTCCTGTGGATCAGTTCGATATCGCCCAGGCCTAGTCATAGTTATTATGATATTGTTGCAGATCCATGTGTTGTTGTTTGTTGTTATAGTTATTGTTGATATTGTTGCAGATCCATGTGTTTGTTTGTTTGTTTGGTGTTATTGTTGATATTGTTGCAGATCCATGTGTTTGTTTGTTTGTTGTTATTGTAGATATTGTTTGTTTGTTGTTATAGTTATTATGATATTGTTCCAGATCCATGTGTTTGTTTGTTGTTATTGTTGATATTGTTGCAGATCCATGTGTTTGTTTGTTGTTATTGTTGATATTGTTTGCAGATCCATGTGTTTGTTTGTTTGTTTGGTGTTATTGTTGATATTGTTCCAGATCCATGTGTTTGTTTGTTTGTTGTTATTGTTGATATTGTTGCAGATCCATGAGTTTGGTTTGTTTGTTGTTATTGTTGATATTGTTGCAGATCCATGTGTTTGTTTTGTTGTTATAGTTATTGTTGATATTGTTGCAGATCCATGTGTTTGTTTGTTTGTTGTTATTGTTGATATTGTTTGTTTGCTGGTGAAAGGTGCCGTACCATCTTCTCTCTCTCCAGGTCGATCTGGAACTTGTCCTGAAGCTCCGGTTTGGGTTTGGACTCGTCGGCGCTCCTCCTCCGCCGCGTTGGCCGCCGCCTCCTCCAGCGCCTGAAACACGTGTCACACATTTACCACGAGGAAGGAAACAGACACAGGCCTTTAGGGTCAAAGGTCATTTGTTTTAAAACTGAGCTTTGAACGTCCCATCAGTAAAAGCTTATTTGTTTTGACTCACAGTTTCTACACAACAGGAAGTCAAATGTGATGATTTTAATGCCACAAAACCATATTTGAATTTAATCAACAGAAGAACGAGTGTGAATGTTTATATTTATATTCTAAAGGGAATTAGATAGAGCCGTAATAAACTTTTGAAAGAAAAATAGTGCATAATTTCAGCTTAAACTGCAGCTGAATGTGTTTTAGCTGAACCTGTGCAGGACAAGAGTGGAGTCGTTATTTTCCAACAGATTTAAAGCCAGTTTTATGGAATGAAAAGCTACAGACGGCCGTGACAGTGACGCGTTCAGTGTCACACAGACAGTGGAGCTGAGTCACTGTAGAGCACAGACTCAGAGCTGTGGGAGGATAATGATGGACTGGAATAATGGAGGATAATGCCGTCCGTCCAGTCTTTAAAGACACGTCTCTCACAGACAAAGACTCTTTCTGCTCCGAGGCGCCAACGGTTTCAGTGAAAACTCCACAGAAACTCAGACCAGACGATCTGCAGCAGAAAAGGCCGATAACTCCAAATACATCTACGCTTTTCTGCCTTTTCAACATTTTATAATGTATAATGTTTGTCTTTTATATTATAATACATGTAAAACGTCTGATTTGAATTGTATGATATGAATCCTCACTTTAATCCTGTACATTCAGTTTAGTTTATTTAGTTTACAGGGACAATGTACAAAATACATTAATCTCATGAAAAGATGCTTTGTACCAGATTTAGCTCATGGAAAAGACTTTCAGCCATAAAAATAACACGGCAGATTTTTAAAGCAGTTCTAAGTAACTCTTGCCCCTAGAGGCCATAAGCGCAACTGCAGGTGTCGTAGCAAGTTACGAATTTTTAACTTATTAAATGTCTTGGAGAGTAAATACTACGCTGACAGAAAAGGTGAAGGGAGAGAGAGGTGTTGTACATCCAGTTATACAATGGAAATAATTTTTTTCACTCAAACTTGGCTGTAAATACTGTTTAAGTGGCGCTATCCCAAAGTTAGCTTTGCCCGTTAGCCTGTTAGCTTCTTCTTCGTGATTACATTAGTGTGTATTGGTGACTCCGACCCGGTGGAAGTCAAGTTTTCTGGCCAGAGACACCAGGGGGCGATGAAAGACCCCCAAATCATCCCATTAACACTTGTATTACCCCCAGAGGGACTAGGAAAAGGATTTATTAAGGTAAACACGTTACTTAGTACTGCTTTAATTCAATCCCTACAACATTGATGAGGAACCATTAGGGTTGGGCCCATATGAGTTCAGGCCCATTCACGGTAATGGTCCCGAATGCTCTGGGAGACTTACATGGCTGCCTGTTCCTTAAAAGGGCGGAGCCACAGAGCTCCAGAGCTTGATTGACAGGCTGCAGAGCCAGTCAATGCACTGAAAATGCTTCTTCTTTTTTGGGCTGATAAACAAAAACCAGCGTGGTTAAACATATTTCACCGACCCCAGCGTGGTCACATGGGTCATATCGACATTTAGAAAAAACAAAACTCTTTGGAGCCAGGCTTTTCGTCAGAAGTACAACAGGCCAGGATGAATGAGAGTGTGTTTGAGAGTGCACATGGGGGACGACGGATGGAAATTAGCCCAAGGCAACAATCCGGTGTGGCTTGTTTACATGCATGAGACCCATGTATGTTCATTAACATGCACTGTCCCGACCAAATAAACCAATAAATAAATAAAATAAATTAGAATTCTATCTACCAAGTGTCTCTTTGAGTCGCCCCGGCCACCAGGGGGTGGTATTACAGCAATGACAGCTCCCCGCCATGAGGACCAAAGAGAAGCAACCATACAATGGCCGCTGGCTGCTCTGCTTTGCGACACTGGAGGCCGCCATTGCTGTAATACCTCCATATAGCCACTAGTCCCCCATTGGAATCCATTGCACTTTAGACACGTTAAAAACAACTTTAATGCCGGTGCCTAATGTTTGGAACTGTCTACAGCTCGATATTCCTCCTGTGATTACGCTGAGACACAATCAGAGGCACCGGGCTGGTTATCGTAGGAAACATTTTAGAAATCTCCTACTTAATGAGGGTCGGACTGTTAGCATTGGAGCTGCGCGAGCTACACGTCACGCAAGGGCGGAGTCTACAGTGAAGATCCCGCCCTTATGCCCTTATTAGGAACATGCTTCGTCAGAGCTGGGGAGGAGGAGCCTGTAAATCCGCCATGATTTCCCCCTCGAGCGTGGTCATTATGGTAAACGGGGAGGAGTGAGGAGGAGGAGTCTATTAATAATATGTGCCTGTGGACACGATATATTTAATGTTCCGCTCAGCTCCATCAGAGCAGCAGAAACACTGGCTGTAGAACACGGGGACAGGAGCTTAAAAAGTCAAATGAAATAAAGGATGTAAACTGCTCGAGTAGATCGTATTTCCGAGGAAATTAGTGTGACACTAACAAAAGAAAATAATACATCATCACTGAATTAATCTTCCCAATAGGCGTAAGGCATTTGTCAGTTTTATTTTTGGAGATTTCTCTCAAACACTTTTCTCCCATAGTGTTGTATCGGCACCGGCTCCAACTGACATTCTGACATCATCACATTCTAAAAAGCTGTTCTTTCACTGAGGGTGGAGCCGTGTTATGGCTGAGGACAGTTTAGCTCCATATCCTCGCCAGCCCACACTCTGATAAAACATGAGAAACAGCAGAGACGAAGGAAGAGTTTGAGAATGACAGTGTCTTCAGGGACCCTCTGTAAATGATGAACTCCACCACAGTGTCTCAGGACCCTCTGTAAATGATGAACTCCACCACAGTGTCTTCAGGGACCCTCTGTAAATGATGAACTCCACCACAGTGTCTCAGGGACCCTCTGTAAATGATGAACTCCACCACAGTGTCTTCAGGGACCCTCTGTAAATGATGAACTCCACCACAGTGTCTTCAGGGACCCTCTGTAAATGATGAACTCCACCACAGTGTCTTCAGGGACCCTCTGTAAATGATGAACTCCACCACAGTGTCTTCAGGGACCCTCTGTAAATGATGAACTCCACCACAGTGTCTTCAGGGACCCTCTGTAAATGATGAACTCCACCACAGTGTCTTCAGGGACCCTCTGTAAATGATGAACTCCACCACAGTGTCTCAGGGACCCTCTGTAAATGATGAACTCTCAGTGGAAACGCTCCGCTCCTTTTGTTCGTGTGCCTTTCAGAGCCGCTGGTGTGTGATTATTGCGGTTAATGAGGAACAGGTCGATCCGGTTTCAGAGGAATGTGCTCCGACCGGAACCTCTGCCCAAAATCACCTCCACACGAGGGGAAACCCAGGACGGAGCGGGAAACACACAGGTTAAACTGTGACTTCAGGCTGATAACGACAAAGTGATAATAACAAATGTAAACTGTACCCTGGAAACAAAAGCACCGGCTTTTCTTCACAATGAGACGTTTCATTACGGCTCTGATTCTAAAGCTTCGCTCAGAGGGACTTTGTTTCTTGAATAAACTAGTTATTAGTGAAAAAAAAAACTCTAAAAATGTCTCTTTCAGAGCTCAATAAATCTGTCAGGAATTAGCCTGTAAAGCAGGGCCATTACAGTTCATACTGGGCTCCCACTGCCACCAACATGTTCATATTTCTGTGATAAATAATAGAGAATTTCATTATTATTCTCATTGCTCAGATAGAATGAGTCGTATACTCGGTCTAAAAGTTTTAATTATATTCCAGCATTCAAGTCATTTTTAAAAACCACCAAAGATGAATCAGATCATCAGATTATCAATAATAAACTAGAACTATTCAGATCTGGGACTAAGCCAGGGCATAAACTGGCGATATCAGGGCGAGACCGTTTCATGTGAGGAGCTTCTCAAACACGAGACTCAGTCCTGTCAGTGTGTCATACTGCCCAAACACGCCTCTAGATCCAAGGACAAAATGTATGGACAAAACCGCTCCAATAACCGGTAATCTCTGAGACAAACGCACATCGCTGGTTCAAACGACATACAGATCGTGTTCATTTCTTACAAACTTCATATGAAGCCGCATGAACCCACGGTCAGTACGTTTACTGCAGGTCGGTCGAGCAGCTCCGTGTGACGCACGTTTGACTTAAAGGATCTGTATCCTGCTATTTTAGCCATTCCAAAGTAAAGTATAGGCATTTATATGATATATTGTACCTCTATCACTATGGAGTACTCATTTTTGAGAGAAATATAAGTATTTTCTGGGGGTATTTTTCAAACCCGGAAGACAAGACGCTTTGATTCAGTTAACTCCGCCCCTCTCTCCGCTCATTCCACATTTGCAGTATTATAAATATAAATATTGCTGCAAAAAGTGAAGTTACTTCACATAATGCAGTTATAAGGAGTTGACATGTGCAAAGCAGTTTCATAAATGGCTAAACAAACACGCTAACACAAATGCTAACACACACGCTAACACACACGCTAACACACACGCTAACACGCACGCTAACACACACGCTAACCACACACGCTAACACACACGCTAACACATCGCTATCACACACGCTAACACACACGCTAACACATGCGCTATCACACACGCAACACACACGCTAACACACACGCTAACCACACACACGCTAACAACCGCTAACACACACGCTAACACACACGCTAACACACTGCGCTATCACACACGCTAACACACACGCTAAACACACGCGCTACACACCGCTAACCCCGCTAACACACCGCTAACACACACGCTAACACAGCGCTATCACACACGCTAACACACACGCTAACACAAACGTAACACACACGCTAACACACACGCTAACACATGCGCTATCACACACGCTAACACACACGCTAACACACACGCTAACACACCCACCCACGCTACACACACGCTAACACATGCGCTATCACACACGCAAACACACACGCTAACACACACACGCTAACACACACGCTAACACACACACGCTAACACATGCGCTATCACACACGCTACACACACGCTAACACACCGCTACACACACGCTAACACACAGCCACGCTAACACACACGCTAACACACACGCTAACACCAACACACGCTAACACAACGCTACACACACGCTAACACACACGCTAACACATGCGCTATCACACACGCTAACACACACGCTAACAACACACGCTAACACACACGCTAACACACGCTAACACACACGCTAACACACCGCTAACACAACCTAACACATGCGCTATCACACACGCTAACACACACGCTAACACATGCGCTATCACACACGCTAACACACACGCTAACACACACGCTAACACACACACGCTAACACACACGCTACACACACGCTAACACACACGCTAACACACTGCCGCTACACACACGCAACACACACGCTAACACAGCGCTACACACACGCTAACACACACGCTAACACACACGCTAACACACACGCTAACACCACACACGCAACACCACGCTAACACACACGCTAACACACACGCTAACACAACGCTAACACACACGCTAACACACACGCTAACACACACACACACACAACACACACGCTAAACACACACGCTAACACACCACACGCTAACACAGCTAACACACGCAAACACACACGCTAACACACCACCACACACACGCTAACACACACACGCTAACACACACGCTAACACACGCGCTAACACACACACGCTAACACACACGCTAACACACACACGCTAACAACACACGCTAACACACACGCTAACACACACGCACACATGCACTCTTCTTTAGGAAGGTTGAGTAGTCCTGTTCCTCTCGTAGCCAAACGTGAACCCGTGACATTATCGTTGGGTAAGAAAAAGAGCAGGCGGTGTCCAGAGTAGGTTAGAAAGAGCTCAGTCTTCACAAACAAGACTTCTGCTCGGATCCTCCGGGGGTGCGTTTGTTTAGCCTCGTGGGACAGCACAGAGAGTTTCTTTTTTTTCTTTCTTTTTTTCCCCCTTTATTTCTCTCTTACAACAGAAATAATGAAAATGCTGTTCTATAAATTAAAATCAGGCCATAAGGCATTACAGACGTCTGGCCCGTCCTGTTGGTAAAATACATCAGAGTCACAGCTCAGTGGTTTCCCAGGAGAGGGCGGAGCAGCAGGATTCAGGAGGATTACTGAGAACTGCGTGAATGAAGCCAAAAACCGCTCTGGGGTGTTTGTGAGAAGGAAATAGCAAAACAACATGGCTAAAAACTCAAAAAAGTCGATTTTGCATGATATAGGACCTGTAAAGGTTGTACGTTGGTGCGCGGTGATAACTACGCTCTCCATGAACAAAAAGTAAACGCAGCGCTTTGGGAAACGCCAAAAATGGCACGGTCAAAGGTCATACGTGCTTAAGTTAAAGCCGTGTTTTCATTTGAGCCGCTCTGGCAAGTGCTCGTGAAGCGTCAGAGACACTCCCATGCAAAGATAACCACAAAAAATCTACATGTTTATGGAAAACGAGGTGCGGGCCAGATTGAATTGTTTGGTGGGCTGAGCTGGCCCCCGGGCCCGCTGTAAAGTGTGGAGTCTTATGGCGCGTGTATATTCCTCCCGTCTTTAGCCGCTGCTGTCTCCCACAAAGGAAGTGACCATATTTGGATTACAGCGTGTTTCCTGCTACACGTGGATACCGAACCTGGGAGAGACGTACCTTCCTCAGATCCTCCAGTTCTCGCTGCTTGGCCTCGTTGGCTGTGGTTAACTCGCTCATCCTCAGCTCCAGCTCCATCTGCTCGTCCTGAAGCCTCATCCTCTGCTCGCGGCGCTTCTGCCGAGCTTCTCTGTGCGGCGCCGGTCTGCGCTGGCGGAGCAGCGCCGCCACCATCTGGATCGCTACCAACCAACAAGTATCAAGTATTTCTGTTTCCACTTCCACATCACTAAAACTCACCTTGGATCCACTCCTGCTTCTTCTTCTTGTCCGAGGCGCTGATCTCGAAGGTTTTCTGAGACGACTTCACCAGAAACAGACACTTCTTCCCGTCTTTGTCCGGCAGCGACTGGAGACACGAGGGTTAATAAACTACTGCAAATACTACTACTACTGCAAATACTACTACTACTGCAAATACTACTACTACTGCAAATACTACTACTACTGCAAATACTACTACTACTGCAGAGGAAGTACCGGGGGGAAATGATAATGGTAATGGACAATAATAATAGTAGTGAGGGTGATAGTGATGATGATAATAATAATGATAGTGGTAATGACAATAGTGGTAGTGATGATGATAATAATAATAATAATAATAATAATAATAATAACAACACAAAGATCAGTAGTAGTCTGCATAATTCTCACAAATCCCAACAAGAATCATAATAACAACAATAACACAAATCTTTACAATGAAATAAGTATAATGATGATAATAATAATGGTAATAATGGTGGTAATAATAATAGTGGTAGTGATAATAATAATAATACAAACTCAGTTGTAGTCTGTACAATTCTCACGAATCGTTGTACCTCGACGAAGCAGTTCCCGTCCAGGGGAATGTCTCCTTTCTTGTCTTGTTGATCTTCTCCAGTGAAGTAGGAAATACAGTCGGGCTTCAGCACGAACCAGCGCTCCGTCCAGTTCTTTCGCTTGTGCCCCTTTTTCTGCATGAAGCCCTGGACCACCGAGAGCACAGAAGAAGGTCATCGTCAGAGAGATAAATACGCTTTAGGCGGTTTAGAGATGTGACTTTAAATCAGAATGAGCCTGATATAAAAGTGTCTCTGAGCTAAAGGCTAAATCAGATTCAGTTCAGTTTGTACTTTCTGTGGCTCAGATTCACATCCAGCGAACACTAAACTTCATCTTATCATATGTGAATGATAAAGAAACCACAGAAATGCCATGAAAAGGACAAAAAGCACCTCAACATACTTTAGTATTGCGCCGATATGGGGATTGAACATTCAATTTAATATACCTATACTAAATTATATATGTCGTCTAGAACCAGAACAATAATGTGTAGAAGATCTGCACATTTACAATAACGGGTTCATCTCCAATGTTAAGAAATGTGTGAAAAATGAGGATAATTCGGGGTAAAAACATGGGGCAAAAATAAGGGGAAAATATTAGTAATAAAAAAAAAGGGGCCAAAATGAGGGAACAAATTGGGAAAACGAGAAAAATAATTTATTTGAAGTCACTTCCTTCAACCTTAACCCCCACTTTAACCAAGCGCATTTACTCCAGTTTGGCTTTACCCAAATCTAAAAGCTTCTTAAAGAGTGGGTATTATGCTTTTTTCAATCACATAGCAGCAGTCTATAGCATACTACAATGATGACGTAACCTTCTGTTGGTCTGTATATGCAGTAAATTAAAATAACTGCCTTGAATAAAATTGCTCTCTCAAAATGGCTGTACTGAACGTCTTGAAATAGGCCTCTGTCTCTTTAAGAAGCTTTCCGACACGCCCCCTTCAGCACACTGCTGTGGCATCTAAACAACACTACTGTGCGGGGAGGGGGCTCTGCTGAGCTGAGGAGCAGTGGTTGGTGGCTTGGCTGGTGACGAAAGGTCCAGAGGCGTCTCCAGGAGGTGGGGGCGTTCCTAGGAGGACTGAGGCATAGCTACACCTAAAATGGCTGCCGTCTAAGTTTTTACTGATTACTCAAAAATATGTGAATGAGCCAAGGCAACACTCCAGGCATGTGTTTAATGAGGGAATGACATAATAACATGATATAAAGCTTGAAAAAGTCCATTTTACATAATACCCCCCCTTTAAAGCCTACAGCCCAGAGTAACGCCTCATTTGAAAGCTAAGACCTACAAACCTGAGCGAAGATTCTTCCTCATTGTGTTTCCATGCGTTGTCGTCACTCTTTTTGTGGTCTTATTTGTTGCGTTTTTGTTTTACACTCTTATCAAGAAGCTTTTGGATTTGGGTAAAGCCGGGATACCTGGATAATAACTGGAGAAAATGCTTCAGGCTTGGTTGTCCCTGGACCAACAGCATCAAAACTTGGATCTAAAGATATATATTTTCCAGTATTTTTCGATACTTTCATTCCGATACCAGTAGAACCTAAACTTTTTTCCGATACCAGCCTGATATGGTTAAACCCTGAACACCACACTCCTAACGCAGCAGTGACCAGAGCCAGACCTGCTTGAGCACGTCCAGGATGAGCTCCTGGTAGACCTCGCTGATGCCCATGGACAGCGTGTGGCGGTGGATGTTCTTGAAGAGCCCCGCCCCCATGAGCCTCAGCAACTCCCACACGCTCAGCTCCGCCCCGGCCGCGCCCAGGTGTGGTCCACGCCCTGCTCCACCCACGACCCGCCCATGGCCTCGCAGAGTTTGTGCAGCAGGTACTCCATCTGCAACAGGAAAGCGGTCAGTAACAAAGTGCTTTTACTACAGAACTTCATCTTAGTTTAACTCTGTCAGAGTAAAAACAGCCCAAACTCTCTCTTTACGATGTTTATTCTCTGAGATTTATCCAGGAAGTGACTCCAACATGTTTGTGTCGCTCCCTGGACTTTCCCACGCTTATTCATTCACAAATACAAAGACAAGTTTGGTATCCACGTGTAGCACTAAAGGCTGTGACCGAGATCAGGCTGTAATCCAAGTCATTTCCTTTGTGGGAGACAGTTTGGAAAAGTTTCTAAAAAGTTTCGGAATTAAAATATAAGAAAAAATTGGAACAGTTTTGAAAAGTTTAGAACATTTTGGAAACAGTTTGGAAAATTGAGAAGCACTTTCCTCACACATTGATCCAGATCCTTCCCGTTTGCTTACATACAAGTCATGCTAACAGCTGATGCTAACAGCTGATGCTAACAGTGGATGCTAATGCTAATAGCTCGTTAATGCTAACAGCGGATGCTAACAGCTCATGCTAATGCTAACAGCTCATGACCATATATGGGCATTCCAGAACTCTGTCTGGATTATGTAATAGATGTGAATCTGTTACCGTGGCAACAGGTCCAACACTCTGTTTGGTTTCTTAGCAACGTCAAAACATATCACACACTTTGAAAGCATTTGCGATTCGAGACAGTCACATTTGTCCTCAGAGAGATTTAAACTGCATTTATCGCAGCATATACTCGACAAAACTGGAGTATTTTACTTCAGAAAGACTAAACGAAGTCTTTATTACGGCGTACATCTGTCAAAATACAATTATTTCACAGTTAGTACTTGTAAACTTGCACCGTTAGCAAAATGGCAACAATGCAAAACACCGTCAGCGTAGAAAAAGTGTTCAAGGAGAAGAAAGGTTCATCTGAAAGCTCTGATTATACTCCAGGGCTTTCAGCAGGTAATGAGCTGAAGGATAAAGATCTGAGGAAGATCCACAGAGCTGTGTCGGTGGGAGATCGGCCCAAATTAAGACGACTGCCGATCAAACAGAAACTGTGTCCCACGAACAAAGACGATCTACAGGAATTCTCTCGTGAAACGTTCCCACACACTCCAGCCTCGGTCACGCCACAGCAGACATTCACAGACTCTTCAGACGATGACAAACCGCTCACAATCCAAAAGAAATCCAGATATTCCAGCGTGAACCAGAGGAAGAGGATTTCTTTCAAAGCCAGACGGACCAGGAGTCCCTCCCCGAGCAGCAGAGAGTCTGAAACAGAGCGTGAGACTTCATCCACACCCCTCTCCAGGCCCAAGGAGGAGTTTGGAAAAGCAGACACATCAGAGCGCTCCTCTCCTGACGACATGAACGCTCCGGCCTCAGAAAACGGTGCCGATGAGGAGACGTCGTTAACGGGCCAGTCCCTTGACGCCGTCGCTTCTATTGCTAAACCTGACGCCTCCACAGACAGGATGAGGGATTTTATGTCCCAGGAGTTGGGTCTGGTAGATGAAGAATTATCACAGGAGTCGTGGGAATCTGGCGATGACCTCCCCGGGGATCAGAAAGAACTATTGTTGGAATCTGACTCTGATGATGCCAAAGCAAGGGAGAAGACGTCTCCAAAACCTCAAAGCAACAAAGGCTTTGCCTGGGAAACAGAATATCATAGTGACGATGATGTTTATGAGAGGCCACAAGATGAGCCCAAGTCTGAAATTGAAGAGGAAATTAGCGACGATGAAGGAAGGATGTCAGAAGATGCTAATGAGAATTCGCTTCCAATCAACAAAACACCACCATTGAGTTTAAACTCCAGTCCTCTTCCGTCTCCAAAACCTCAAAGAGATGAAGACTTATTCTGGGACACAGAATATCATAGTGACGATGATGCGATGGTGGACAGATATGTGGAAGATGTTTATGAGACAGCACGTGACCTCGTTTCCCCAGAGCCAAACGCAGCCAGAACCTCCCGCTCTGAGCTTGAAGAGAAACCAGAGGAACATAGCTCAAAAACTGACTACGACACAAACTATCATAGTGACAATGACGTTTACGAGCGAGCACAAGATGAGCCAGAGTTTGACCTTGAAGCGGAACCAGAGGAAATATCCGACAATGAAGCGAATCTAGAAGAAAATTTGCTTCAATCCAACAAAACACCATTGAGTTTAAACTCCAGTTCTCTGCCAATACCAAGGGAGATGGCGTCTCCAAAACCTGAAAGCACTGAAGGCTCTTTCTGGGGCACAGAATATCATAGTGACGATTTTACGATGTTGGACAGATATATGGAGGATGTTTATGATCAACAAAATGACCTGGACCCAGAACGTGAAGCGGAACCAGAGGAAATATGCAACAATGAAGCGATGCTAGAAGAAAATTTGCTTCCAATCAACAAAACACCACCACTGAGTTTAAACTCCAGTCCTCTGCCGTCTCCAAAACCTCAAAGAGATGAAGACTTATTCTGGGGCACAGAATATCATAGTGACGATGACAGGATGGTGGACAGATATATGGAAGATGTTTATGAGACAGCACAAGATGACCTCGTTCTCCCAGAGCCAAACACAGCGAGAACCTCAGGGTTTGAGCCTGAAGAGGAACCAGAGGAAAATAACGACAATGAAGGAAGGATTTCAGAAGATTATGATGAAAATTCACTTCCAATCAACAAAACACACCATTGAGCTTAAACTCCAGTCCTCTGCTGTCTCCAAAACCTCAAAGCGATGAAGACTTATTCTGGGGCACAGAATATCATAGTGACGATGACGGATGGTGAACAGATATGTGGAAGATGTTTATGAGACAGCACGTGTTTCCCCAGAGCCAAACACAGCGAGAACCTCCCGCTCTGAGCTTGAAGAGAAACCAGAGGAACATAGCTCACAAACTGACTACGACACAAACTATCATAGTGACAATGACGATTACGGGCGAGCACAAGATGAGCCAGAGTTTGAACTTGAAGCGGAACCAGAGGAAATATCCGACAATGAAGCGATGCCAGAAGAAAATTTGCTTCCATCCAACAAAACACCACCACTGAGTTTAAACTCCAGTTCTCTGCCGATACCAAGGGAGATGGCGTCTCCAAAACCTCAAAGCACTGAAGGCTCTTTCTGGGGCACAGAATATCATAGTGACGATGACGCGATGGTGGACAGATATATGGAGGATGTTTATGATCAACAAAATGACCTGGACCCCGAACTTGAAGCGGAACCAGAGGAAATATGCAACAATGAAGCGATGCTAGAAGAAAATGTGCTTCCAATCAACAAACACCACCACTGAGTTTAAACTCCAGTCCTCTGCCGTCTCCAAACCTCAAAGAGATGAAGACTTATTCTGGGGCACAGAATATCATAGTGACGATGACAGGATGGTGGACAGATATCTGGAAGATGTTTATGAGACAGCACAAGATGACCTTGTTCTCCCAGAGCCAAACACAGCGAGAACCTCAGGGTTTGAGCCTGAAGAGGAACCAGAGGAAAATAGCGACAATGAAGGAAGGATTTCAGAAGATTATGATGAAAATTCACTTCCAATCAACAAAACACCACCACTGAGGTTAAACTCCAGTCCTCTGCCATCTCCAAAACCTCAAAGCGATGAAGGCTCTGACTGCGAGTCTGACCTGCAAAGTGAAAAGGACGTGATGGAGGACGTTTACGAGCGAGCACAAGATGATCTTGTCTCCTTTAAGTCTGAACTTGAAGAGGAACAAGAGGAAATTAGCGATGACGAAGGGAGGCCAGAAGAATGGGAGGAAATGAGATTTCGGAGGAGGTAGAGATGAACTTCTTGGAGGATTTGACTCAGTCCTCAGCCTCAGACGACTTGGAGTCTGCAGCTTGTTTATGCAGGAGCTAGACTCAAGCTCTCTGGACTATAGGAACACAATGAAAGTTCAGGACATTTTCCGTGCGTATGAGCGCGCCGTTCAGACACTGAAGAACAAGAACAGTCACCTGTCGGACAAAGTGAAGCAGCTGGAAATGGAGAAAGTGGTGGAGGTGGATCATCTCAAACACCAGCTGAAGCAGGAGCAGGAAAACCAGCGCCAGGTCACAGCGTTGCACAACGCCACCAAAGACAAGCTCCAAAGGACAGAGGAGCAGCATCAGCTCCAGGTCCGGGAGAAACAACAGATGGAAGTCACTTTGAGCAAATGCGAGCTGGAAATGCAGACTCTGGTCACGAACATGCAGCAGCTGGAGGAGGAGCACAGCGAGACACAGGAGCTTCTGGCTCAGGAGCGCAGTGCACGGGCGCTCCAGGACGAGCTGCTCCACAAACAGCAGGAGGTGAAGAAGGAGAACGACAAGCTCCTGCAGAAGACATCCAGACTACAGGGGCAGAACCGGAGTCTGAAGGCAGAGCTGGAGCGGCTCCAGGCCAACAGCAGACTCAAAGAAATCCTCCTTTTAGAGGAGAACCAGACTCTGAAAGAGCAGCTGCAAAACGCAGAGAGAGAAGCAAACGCCAACTGTACACAGCAGATGGCAGAGTTCAGGTCCGAGCTAGAACTCATGACGAACCGCTTGGAGAATGAGAAGAGAACCAGAGAGACGCTGGAGAAAGAGGCGGAGTCTGCTCGCGCTCATTTGGCACAGGAGGTCGAGCGCTGTATTACAGCGAAAGCCGACGCAGAGAAAAGTCTGCAGCGAGAGAAGGTGAGAAGCCGAAGACTTATAGACAGACTCAGAGCTGACGGGACCCGCCATCGAGAAGAAGTGAGCGCTCTCTCTCTGAAACTGTCCCAAGCAGAGTTTGAGAACAACCGTTTGCAAAATGATCTGCAGCGAGTCACACTGCAGCTCACGGAGAAGGAGCTGCTGGTCAAACGCCTGGAAGAGACTGTGCAGAGACTGGAGACCGCAAACTCCACCGTGGAGGCAGATCTGAAGATGCAGTATGAGAGACTAAAGAGAAAAGCTCTGAAAATCAGAGAGCAGAAAAACGATGCAGAATCTCGTCTCCACCAAGTGGAAACTCGTCTGAACCAAGAGACAAACACAAACTCTGAGCTGCAGAAGGAGCTGTGGTCTCTGAAACACTCTGAGCAGAGGCGTCTGGATGAGCTGCAGGAGCTGAGGAGGCAGATGGACTTTGCACAGAGAGAGCATTCTCTGACCGAGGAAAGGACCAGACACGAGCTCCAGCACAAACTGGAGGTTAACCTTCTCCTCCAGAGCAAGGCGGCCTCTCAGAAAGCCCAAGAACAGATCAACGCCAACAACGCGGCGTGTCTGCGGTCCCGACTGGAGCAGAGGATCCAGGAGCTGGAGAGCGAGGTGTCCCGGAGCCGATCCACCGAGCTGGTCAGCCTCAGTCAACAAGACGCCATCCAGAAGGAGCTGGAGACGTACAAGAGCATGTACTCTGAGGAGAACCTGCTGCGCAAGGCCCTGCAAGCCAAACTGCAGCGCACCAACACTGCTCACCCAACGCACAGAGCTTCTGGACGTGTCTCCGGGTTTGGGCCGTCCCCGAGTGACTCCGGGGAGAACTATCGCACCATGATGAACATTGAGCTGGACAAGGCCATAACGAAGGAGTTAAGCAACTCCACCGTCACTCTGACCTCCGTGGCAGCGCTGGACCCCGTGAGCGTCGCCTCGCAGCAGTATTTGGACCAGCTCCGGAGAAACTACACGATCTGATCAATCAGGGAACATTTTAGAAAGAAAGAAAAATAGAGGGAGTGGGAATAGTTGAGGAAAAGAGTTTATTCATTTTTTGAATGGGGGAAAAACATATCAACCAAACTCGCTAGAACTGAGGCATAAAAAGGGGAAGCGGCGTTCCATCCATTAGCTTCAAACATTGCAGCTTCAGATCAATCCAGATGTTTTCAAATGTCGTCCACATTTAGGTTTCTCTCAAAGCCTCGATAGAATCACAGTGTTACACGGGGACTGGCTTCTCTGGTCGTTTGTCCGGGGAGAGAACGCTCGAGTCCAACTGGTTGGGATTTGACGGAGCAGACGCGGAGTTAAAAGCATTTCTGTGATTGGAAAGAATCACAGAAATGCTTTAAGTCATTTCTGGGATTGGAAAGAATCACAGAAATGCTTTAAGTCATTTCTGGGATTGGAAAGAATCACAGAAATGCTTTAAGTCATTTCTGGGATTGGAAAGAATCACAGAAATGCTTTAAGTCATTTCTGGGATTGGAAAGAATCACAGAAATGTTTAAGACATTTCTGGGATTGGAAAGAATCACAGAAATGTTTAAGACATTTCTGGATTGGAAAGAATCACAGAAATGCTTTAAGTCATTTCTGGGATGGAAAGAATCACAGAAATGCTTTTAGCTCTTCGCCTGCTCCGTCGGATCCTAAACCAGTTCGACTCGAGCGTTCTCTCCCCGGACAAACGACCGGAGAAGCCAGTCCCTGTGTAACACTGTGATTCTATCGAGGCTTTGAGAGAAACCTAAATGTGGACGACATTAGAAAACATCTGGATCGATCAGAATCGTAATGATAATGCTAATGGCTATAGGAAAATACATTAAACAGGCTAATGCTAACTGAAGTCTGTTTATTAACGTGCCTTTATAACATGAAACGAGTGACTTTCTGTAATGTTAACAATGTTTGGCATTGGTACCATCTGGAAGAAATATATTAATGACCGCCTTTTGTTTCTTGCTTTGTTCTAGACGTCGTACATGAAACGAGAGCGTGTGGTTGTGCTTCGTTTCTGTGAATATTTCAAATAATAGTTTGTCAGTTTGGTTGTGGTCGGCCACTCCTCTTGTTAGAATGTTAACTGCTCAATAAACCAATAAACTAAACTAAGACCTCGCTTTTTGTGGCTTTTTTTGTCATGTTTTTGTTGCTCTTTTATTGATTTTTTTGTTGCATTAATGTTGCTTTTCCGGCACATTTTTGTCACATCGTGTTTTTGTGATTTTTGGCGCGTATTCAACGCTTTTTTGTATTTTTTATAAAACTCCATCCGTTTTCTTCCACTTTATCCGGGGCCGGGTCGCGGAGGCAGCTCTGAGCAGAGATGCCCAGACTTCCTGATCCACACACACCTCCTCCAGCTGTTCTGACCCCGAGACGACACCAGGCCACAGAGACATGTCCCTTGTTGTGACAGTTTTTAGAGTTATCTAACTAAAACTAGTCACAAGTAAATACACAGACTGTGATGGACCGTCTGGCTGCCATGCTGGGCCTTTGGTCGGGCGGCTGGGGAGCGCCGGCTTTCTGCATCACACCTAAAGACATCACAATGGGCACAAACACCTCCGCTGATTGCCCTTATCACACCTAAAGACAATAGGCCAAAGCCCGGCCCTGGAAACAAAGTGCTTCTCGATTGTCCTAGCACTGCAGACGTCTGCCCTTCATCTGCATTAAACACACCAAATGGGCATGCCGTGACGTCACATACCATGTCACCATTTCTGTGTCCTGCTGTGCTGTCTATAAAGCGGAGTCAGTTAGCTGGCTCCGCAGAGTTCACCCATGGATTTCTTGTATTTCGGTGCGTCGGCTCTCCACACGTGTGTTATATTAAACTTACACTTTTGATAAGACAAATACTTTCAAGCTTTTTCCTTTATAGTGGTGAGAAATTCCATGACACCCTCCAGCGTGTCCTGGGTCAGGGCCTCCTCCCAATAAGACATGCCTGGAGCACCTCCCCAGGGAGGCGACCAGGAGGCTCTGAAACAGATGCCTGAGCAGCTGCTCCTTTCCACGTGAAGGAGCTGTACTTTCTACGAGCTCCTCCCGGGTAACTGAGCTCCTCACCCCGACGGAAACTCATTTCGACCGCTTGTATCCATGATCTCGTCCTTTCGGTCATTACCCAGATCTCATGACCATAGGTGAGGGTGGAAACGTAGATGGACTCAGCTCCTTCTTCACCACAACAGTCCGATACAGCGACCGCATCACTACCGATGCCGCACCGATCCGTCTATCGATCTCACGCTCCATCCGTCCCTCACTCGTGAAATAAAACCTGTCTTACTTTAAAATGCTATATTTTCTACAAGTGTGACTGAAGCAGGAGCAGACTGGAAGTTCATCAATTCCAACAGACTTCGGCGACTTCCTGGTGCCGTCGGAGTGTTGCCTGAACTTCCCCATCCATATTTAACCTGCCGGCGTTTGGGGCGAGTCCAGTGTTGCTAAAGGGCACAGAGGAAGTGAGCCGCTTCCTGTTTCAGAGCGGTCTTTATTTGAAACGGGGAAACAGACGGAAACAGAGCGAGTCAGGAGCGAGACGACACTGACTCACGACGACCAGGAGGAGGAGGAGGAGGAGGAGAAGGACCCTGAAGGCAACAGGAGAGGAAAACCACTCTGCCACCACCAGGGGAGTTTACCTCAGGCCAGACGCCGCAGGGTGATACAGGAAACATCAATGTGAAACGTCTGCTGTGGAGTTAACTGACTGGAAAAAGGAGGCGTTTTCTGCCTAAAAATTGCTGATATTTTCCACGACAGAATATAAATAATGTTTAGAGTCAGGTTCAAATCTGTGGTTTTACCCTTGTGTGTAAAAACCTTCCAAATGTATTGTGTGGAGTCTGTAAAGTGTGGAGTCTGTAAAGTGTGAGTCTGTAAAGTGTGAGTCTGTAAAGTGTGGAGTCTGTAAAGTGTGAGTCTGTAAAGTGTGGAATCTTATGGAGCGACTAAAGTGCAGATGTTGTTAAAGTTTAGTCCCTGTGTATTTCCTCCCATCTTTAGCCGCTGCTGTCTCCCACAAAGGAAATTACCATATTTGGATTACAGTGTCATCTCGGTCACAGCCTTTCGTACTACTCGTAGATACCAAACATGTCAGTATTTGTGAATGAAACAGCGTGGGAAAGACCAAGGAGCCACACAGACATGTTGGAGTCACTTCCTGGATAAATCTCAGAGAATAAACATCGTAAAGAGAGAGTTTGGGCTGTTTTTTACTTTGACAGAGTTAAAACTAAGACATAGTAGCAGTAAAAGTATTGCAGTAGCAGTAGTACTGCAGTAGTAGTAGTATTGCAGTACCTCCTGTGACACCAGGACCAGGGGGTAGTGCTCCTCGCTCAGGAAGTTGAAGATGCACCACAGTTTGAAGGCGTCGTACTCAGAGACCTGCAGTTGGCTCTGGTCCAGGTTCTTCTTGCAGCAGAGCGTCCAGCACATGTGGTTCAGCTCCAGACGGTTAAAGTCTCCTTTCACCTGCAAACATCACAAATAACATCAACATCACCGGACGGGAACGTTTACACATGTGCTTCAGCTCCACACGGTTAAAGTCTCCTTTCACCTGCAAACATCACAAATAACATCAACATCACCGGACGGGAACGTTACACATGTGGTTCAGCTCCACACGGTTAAAGTCTCCTTTCACCTGCAAACATCACAAATAACATCAACATCACCGGACGGGAACGTTTACACATGTGGTTCAGCTCCACACGGTTAAAGTCTCCTTCACCTGCAAACATCACAGATATCATCAACATCACTGTACGGGAACGTTTACACATGTGGTTCAGCTCCACACGGTTAAAGTCTCCTTTCACCTGCCAAACATCACAAATAACATCAACATCACCGGACGGAACGTTACAGCAGTGTGGCTAGAGCTTGGAACCAGTACATTTGTTTCAATACTTTAGCCATACTTGGTTTTCGATGCCGATACCTGAACGATACTTTTTCTGATAAAATATTTGTCGTACAGAACCAGAAAATAGAACAAAACAGGTGAAACTCGGAAAATTAGAATATCATGAAAAAGTTCATTTATTTCTGTAATTCCACTTAAAATGTGAAACTAATATAAGTTACATACATACATATAGACTCAGGACAAAGTGACACATGTCAAGCCTTTGTTATAATGTGGTGATTTTGGCTTACATCCATCATCCCCCACCCATCCACCATCTATCCATCCATCCACCCACCATCCTCCCCACCACCCATCCCCCACCCCATCCATCCATCCATCCATCCCCCATCCACCCATACATCCATCACCATCCATCCACCCATCCATCCACCCATCCACCCATCCCACCCATCCATCCATCCACCCATCCACCCATCCACCCATCCATCCATCACCATCCACCCATCCACCCCATCCATCCACCCATCCACCCACCCATCCCCCCATCCACCCATCCACCCATCCACCCATCCACCCACCCATCCCCATCCACCCATCCACCCACCCTCCCACCCCATCCACCCCATCCACCCCACCCATCCACCCCACCCATCCACCCATCCACCCATCCACCATCCATCCACCCATCCACCCATCCCACCCCATCCAATCCACCCATCCACCCCATCCACCCATCCCCATCCATCCATCCATCCACCCATCCATCCATCCACCATCCATCCCATCCACCCATCCATCCATCCATCCACCCATCCACCCATCCACCCATCCATCCATCCATCCACCCACCCATCCACCCATCCATCCATCCATCCATCCACCCATCCACCCATCCCCATCCACCCATCCACCATCCATCCATCCACCCATCCACCATCCACCCATCCACCCATCCATCCATCCATCCATCCATCCACCCATCCATCCATCCACCCATCCATCCCACCCATCCATCCATCCATCCACCCATCCACCCATCCATCCATCCATCCATCCATCCACCCATCCACCCATCCATCCATCCCACACATCCACCCATCCATCCATCCATCCACCCATCCACCCCATCCATCCACCCATCCATCCATCCACCCATCCACCCATCCACCCATCCACCCACCCATCCACCCATCCATCCATCCATCCACCCATCCACCCATCCATCCATCCACCATCCACCCATCCATCCACCCACCATCATCCACC
>VHKM01000432.1:65000-307500 GCA_007210695.1 Neogobius melanostomus
CATCCATCCATCCCATCCATCCACCCATCCATCCACCCCATCCATCCACCCATCCATCCATCACCCAATCCATCCATCCATCCATCCACCCATCCCATCCATCCATCCACCATCCATCCACCCATCCATCCATCCCATCCACCATCCATCCATCCATCCATCCCATCCATCCATCCATCCATCCATCCACCCATCCATCCATCCATCCATCCATCCACCCATCCACCCATCCACCCATCCATCCATCCATCCACCCACCCATCCACCCATCCACCCATCCACCCACCCATCCATCCATCCACCCATCCACCCACCCATCCACCCATCCATCCATCCACCCCATCCATCCATCCATCCATCCATCCACCCATCCATCCATCCATCCATCCACCCACCCATCCATCCATCCACCCATCCACCCATCCATCCATCCATCCACCCACCCACCCCATCCATCCATCCACCCATCCACCCATCCCATCCCATCCACCACCCATCCACCCATCCACCCATCCATCCATCCATCCATCCATCCCATCCACCATCCATCCATCCATCCCATCCATCCATCCATCCATCCATCCATTTCTTCCACTTGTCCGTTGCCGGGTCGTGGGGGCAGCTGTTGGAGCTGCACCAGCCCCTATAGCGCCTCCTGCAGGTGGTGGGTCCACAGAAGGACGGCCTCATGGTTCTAACCGGGCCTGTTGGTCTCTCATAAGGGGCTTCTGAACCGCTCTTTGTCTGATCCGTCACCTAGGACCTGTTTGCCCTGGGAGACCCTACCAGGGGCACGAAGCCCCCGACAACAGAGCTCCAGGATCATTCAGGCTCAAACCCTCCACCACGTTAAGGTGGAGGCTCCAGGAGGGGCCTTACAGTCCATTTTCAAAATATTCTAATATTTGAGATGTTTTATTTGGGTTTTTTACAAGCTGAGCCATAATTATCCAAATGATAACAAATAAAGGCTTGATATCTTACTAGGCAGGGTTTCCCGCAGCGCTTTCCTGTTTTGGCGCCGCCTTAAAGGGATATTTCATGATTTTTGACATTGGGCCTCATTTCCTAGTTATCCAGAGTGTTGTTGATGTCTGGAGATCTTTTTTTCTTAAATTCATGCAGTTCTTATATTTGAAGAGTCTAGTGGCGCTAGGCTAATGCTAGGCTAGCACATTTCCAAACGTGATTCACTCTGTTCTGCTCCTCGTGATGTAACGACAGGAAGCTCCACCCGGGCGTTTGTTCATCACAGATGTCGTTACAACTAAAGCTGGAAACTCTTAAGTTATGAATGAAACTGTTTCCTCTTTCTTTGATCGTGCTTTCACAGAATCGTTTTACTTCCTTCCTCTGACACTTTAACTGAGCACATTTACTCCAGTTCGGCTTTACCCAAATCTAAAAGCTTCTCGACTGGAGAGATCACAGCCTAAAGGCCAGGGTAACGCCTCATTTGAAAGCTAAGACCTACAAAACTGATCTAAGACTCTTCCTTCTTCTGTTTTCATCACATTTTTGTTGTTGTTGCTTTTTCCTCCTTGTTTACGCCTCGTTTTCGGTGCTACTTTGACTCTTTTTTAAGTACCTTTTATATTTGGGTAAAGCTGAAACCTCCCCCTCCTCGCCTCATTTTTGACGTCTCCTGTTTCTCCCAGAGACTCAGACCCGTCCCTCAGACCTGCCCCTCAGACCTGTCCCTCAGACCTGTCCCTCAAACCCGTCCCTCAAACCCGTCCCTCAGACCTGTCCCTCAAACCCGTCCCTCAGACCTGTCCCTCAGACCTGTCCCTCAAACCCGTCCCTCAGACCTGCCCCTCAGACCTGCCCCTCAAACCCGTCCCTCAGACACGTCCCTCAGACTGTGAAGACGTCCCATATTCTTTAGGCCGGTTTCATATGATTTCAGTAATACCTGCGGTTACAGGGGTGGGGGATTCATCTTCATCAGGGTCACATGAGACCAACAATAAATCAAACTTATTCTCCTTTTGGACATCGCACTAAATTGTATATTTTGAATTTCTGACACTCGATCACTTTCTGTAAATATTTAGCAGAATCAAGCCAAGGACTAAACCCCATCAGGACACAAACAGGTCTATGAGAAAACTAAACAAAAGACAAAAGCTAAAGGAGGAAGGTGATCCTCAAACAACACGTCAAGAACCAACAGGAAGTTCCTCGTCTTTGA
Organism: Neogobius melanostomus; assembly: GCA_007210695.1. NCBI lineage: Eukaryota > Metazoa > Chordata > Actinopteri > Gobiiformes > Gobiidae > Neogobius > Neogobius melanostomus. The sequence goes on from VHKM01000432.1 coordinate 67,195, forward strand.
GACTTGGGGAAGATGTGTACTCGAGATGCAGCAGTAATAGTAATCGTAGTAGTATACAGTGGTATCAGTGTTGTAGTAGTTGTTGTAGTGAATATTTTGCGGCTTGAACAAAGAGAGGAATGCTGAGAATGTGAAACGCTGGGTTTGCGTCAAAACAAACACTTGCGTCACTAAAGGTTTATAAATATCTACGGGAGACTCCTCTGTGTCATGTGACTCTCTGGTTTCCCGTCTCGAGCTGGTGAAGATCATGTCCAAATGACTGTTTAGAACAGGGGTGCCCAAACTTTTTGTCTCCGAGGGCCAAAATGAAAAAGTGCCTGTGGGTCGTGGGCCAAACACAGCGATGTCAAGCGTGAAACACATATAACTGCAAATAATTACAGTTATAGAATTACAGTTACAGAAAAACTGTTTTTCGCCATACTTTTGCATTTGATATCTATGCAAATAAATGCTACAATAATACAAATGTTAACTATGGCTAAAGCTTAGTTTTAGTCGAACAAATTCAACAATTGCAGCAATATAGTGCAAAATGTAAACAACACTGTATCTACAGTGTCTTTACCTCATGCAACTCAAAGAAAATGCCACATTAGATCATTTTGAAAGTGTCAGTTCAGCATCAATTCTTTTATAAGTCCATTTTTAACATGACCTATGTTGACGTCAACAAACTTTGCAATAAAAGTTGGAAAACTGTGAAAGTTGATGCTACAACGCTCTGTGATAAACACCAAGACACCACAACAGTGTTTCCTTAACTTTGCGAAAGGAGTGAAACAGCGCCCCCAATTTGACGCTAGTGGCCAAACAGTGTACTGCATCCTTATTTACCATTGGCAATGAACGGGAAGAGAGTTGGTATTAACCATAGAAAAAGTAGGACACTTTCTGGCGGGCCAATAGAATTGTTCCGGCGGCCAAATTTGGCCCGCGGGCCCCACTTTGGGCACCCCTGGTTTAGAAGATCTGCAGATGTCTATCTCCAATGGCAAGAAATGTGCAGAAAATTGAGGGGGAAAAATTGGGGGAAACAACTTGGAACATTTTTTTGAAGTGTGTTTAGTAAAATTCTCTTTTGAGCGATACATATTTCTGACGGTTTGGAAAAATACCACATCGTTATGAGGAAAGTCCCGACAAAGGTTGACATTGTTTTCGTGAGAATCCGCTCTAACGTGTATTTGCCTGGTCACGGTTGAGTTGCCGTTTTAGTCCAGATTTAGTTCAGATTTAGGTTTGCAGCTGCTCTTATTCTGAAAGGTTCACTGGAGCGAGAAAAGTCACGGCTTCTCACTTCCTCTTGTGTCAAACTTCCTGCTTCGTTCTGCTTTTAAACAACGCTGTCCTATAATAACGCACTAATGCAATGTTCCATAACTGTCATGGTGATAATGACGCGAAACACATTTTTATTATGGGATATATTAGCTCCAAAGATTTACTCAGAGGGATTGTGGACCCTGCTACACATGGATACCAACATGTCAGTATTTGTGAATGAGTAAGCGTGGGAAAAAGCAGGGAGCCACACAGACATGTTGGAGTCACTTCCTGGATAAATCTCAGAGAATAAACATCGTAAAGAGAGAGTTTGGGCTGTTTTTAAAAGACTTGAACTAAACTGGGACCAAAACTAGGCTAAAACAGGAACAAAGGAGGAAAACTAAAATCCTCCATGTTTTTCCAGCAGACGTGGTTTTGATGAAAACAGTTGTTTCTTTGTTGAAGGTCAGGTTTGGACGCAGACGTTACATTTGGGACAAAAACAAAGTGACCCTGACCTCGGAGTGAAAGACACAACACGGTTCAGTCACATCAGTGAAACCACGACTCAGCACATTCTCCAGCGCCGACCAACCAAACAGGAATTCAGCAAAAACAACCAGCACGTCTGAGGAGGCGCTGGGGGAGGAGCTGGGGGAGGAGCCTGTGGAGTGAGGTCACAGAGCTGCAGAACAGGTCCGCCCACGGCAGGACGCACACAGTACAAATGTTAAAATGTTAAAATCATCAGACTCAATAATCCGTTTGGTCGTTACGATCACAAAAGTCAAACACACCCAGGCCATATTTATCACAGTGTTGCCGTAGCGACGACCAGAGCGAGAACGTCCCATTTATTCTAATAAGATAAGATAAGATAAGATAAAGTAAGGTAAGGTAAGTTAGCCTTTATTGATCTCACAATGGAGAAATGTACTTGTTATGGGAAATGGGAAATGTTAAAATCACAGACTTGAGCTTCTCCTTTTCCTCCAGGGAAACTCGGAGTAAATGATCCAGAGAAGTGTCGACTCAAAAGTACTTTAAACGTTTTATGGATTTAAATAAGAGTGTGATATTTTAACTGGAATATTCTTCAGCAGAGTTCATGTAGCACAGTGTGCGTTAGCGCTAATGGCCGCTGGCTGCTCTGCTTATGACCGCAACACTGGAGGCCGCCATTGCTCCGCCATTGCTGTAGTACCTCCTTATCGCTGCTAGTCTCCCATTGAAAAGCATTGCACTTTAGACACATTAAAAACAACTTTAACGCCTGGTTTATATTTTTTAAACACTTTCTACGGCTACATATTCCTCCTGAGATAACACTGGGTTAGTCACAAAAAAAGAAACCAGGCTGGTTTTCGAAAGAACATTTTTTTAAATCTCGTACTAATGAGGGCCGCCCTTATGCCCTTATTAGGAACATGCTTCGTCAGAGCTGGGGAGGAGGAGTCTGTAAATCCGCCATGATTTCCCCTCGAACGTGGTCATTGTGGTAAACGGGGAGGAGTGAGGAGGAGCTGTCTATTCTTTTTAACGGTCTATGGTTAGCGCCCCTGCTAAAAGAATACATGTGTGCTATAGCCATACAGTAATACTGCCTACAGTGTTGTAGAGACACTACAGTGTGACTGACCTTGTCCAGGATGAAGGTGGACAGGTAGGGCATGTAGCCCTGGTTAGAGACCGGACCTTCATCATCGTCTTTGAAATGCTCCTCCAGCGACACCGGGTCATGAGGAACCTTCAGCACCGTGCACAGGTTATGAGACAACACCTGCAGAGAGACGGCCAATCAGAGCACAGCATTACAGAGAGACGGCCAATCAGAGCACAGCATAACAGAGAGACGGCCAATCAGAGCACAGCATAACAGAGAGACAGCCAATCAGAGCACAGCATAACAGAGAGACGGCCAATCAGAGCACAGCATACAGAGAGACGGCCAATCAGAGCACAGCATAACAGAGAGACGGCCAATCAGAGCACAGCATACAGAGAGAGCCAATCAGAGCACAGCATAACACAGAGAGCGAGCCAATCAGATCAGAGCACAGCATAACAGAGAGCCAATCGGCACACATAACAGAGGAGCCAACAGAGACAACACCTGAGACATGTATAACTGGAGGATTCTGCCAAAATGTTAAAGTGACTAAACAGAGATTATTCCGTTTTTAGTCGAGTGTTTTGTTTGAAATGAAGCTCAAATAATCTCAAAGTCAAAGCTTTACTAAAAAACATTAACACTAAGTTTCTGGTCAGTTTCATCGTCTTTTTTTAAAATCTGAGGCTTCAAGTCTCCCCAGATTTAACCGAGCGCATGTTCTCCAGTTTGACCCAAATCTAAAAGCTTCTCGGCTGGAGAGTTCACAGCCTCTGGGCCGTAGTGACGCCTCATTTGAAAGCTAAGACCGACAGAACTGATCGAAGCTTGTTTTTGTTGTCGCGTTTTCGTTCTTTTTTGTCACATTTGTATCACGTTTTCTTTGCTCTTTTATGGTGTTTTGTAAAAAAAAAACCACCATAAAGACCGTGACGTCATAACGAGGAGCTCAGATCAGTTTAAGGCTGGGTTCACATTATTAAAGCCAGTGTGAATGTAATGCTTTTTAATGCCCTGATCACGTTTGCTTTAAACGCTTGAAAAGGTTTGTGCGGTGAAGCAGAGTGAGGGTCTGCAGATGACGTCCCAGCCTCGGTCTCAGTGCAGACTGAAGCTCAAACCTCAGCTGATGGAGAGATAAAAACGCCTTTGTTCTTGTCGTTATTCTCATTATTGTGGGCAGAGACTTCCTGTATTTGTTTCTCTTCAGTAAAAACACAAATCAGACTTTTACTCTCAGATCCGGTATAATAGATAGATTAAACGCAGCTTAAACCTTTAACTATTGTATTAAATAGTTTTGGTCCCTGTTGTTCTTAATGCCGTCTTTAATGTTAACATGAATCAGCTCAGAGACTTTATTTCCATCCCAGTGGCTCCTCTGTCGTTCCATAACATTCTAACATCTCCTTATGTAAGTCTGTTCTAGAGTAAACTGGTACCAAACAGTAACACGCATTGTTATGAGAAAACACAATGTTTCAGACATGGAAAAGTGTGTTTGGAGTTTGTCTTACTCGACCCTAATTCAGCGGTTTGAGACCTGACACATAAATGCTGCGTTTAGATCATTTATTTCCCCTCAATTCCATACGTTCGCAAATCAATGAATGTGCTTTTACAAGTCACTTTGAACTGTGTGTCTCTGCCTGATTCGCCCTGTTTACATCAGCACACAGTCACAGGCCAGAGAAGTTACATACATAAGTACATCATGCTTAAAGTGATCAGCACACTTAATTTTAGATTAAGATAGTGTTTTACATTTGAAACTAATGGAATACTTTGAGTGGAGGATGTTATAAAAATCCTGATTTGTACTGGACGATGGACGATGTTGTTATAATCATGAAAAAAGAAAAGCCCCGAATCCTCTTTAACAAACATCATTAAGATTAATCTGTTATCATGAGCATCAATCAGTCTGCGACTATTGTACCTTTCATGAATAAATGTGGAGTATTTTATGTATCATTCAAACACTTTGATCTTATATGGGCTGTAATGGTGATGGTGAATAACAGTAATACCAACGTGGCAATAAAATAGGTATAGGAAACAAAATTATACATTTGTAAAGTGTAACATACTATGAAAGTGACTTAATATAATACATTGTTGCATTTGTTGTTAATATGTAACCAACTTAATTGTTAATTGTTTTGTAAGATAATAAGAACTAAAACAGTGTTATTGTTGCAACCACATTATTATTGAAGTTTATGAACAGGGGTGTGAGTCAATAAGCTTGTCTTCTTCCCACTCCTTTCGAGCTTGAATGTAATTATTTATTTTTTCTTTTGTGTGTTTTTTCTGGCTCTTGTGCCTGTGTTGTGTGGCTGGAAATAAAAAAATCAATCAATCATGTATTCATTGTAGTGCACATAATTGTTATAACTTAACGTATTTGAAATATGTAATGGATAATGCACGATGAGGAAGCAGCCGTCATCCGCTTTGCGTCGGACGGTTCACGCCTCCGCAGTTATTCTGATCATGGACACCTCGTCGTGCATTGTCCCGCTTACACCTCGGTCCGGCAAACTGAAACTGTTCATCGGGGCCTGTTTTTAAGTCCTGGGCAGGAGTTATTTCACTTTTTAATCAGTTTTACCTGAACTAGTTCCAGCTCAATTGTTTACCGTTACTACGGAAACAGCTGCAGTGGAGTGATATAGAACGTGACTTAACTGTTATTTAACTGTTTCCGGGCGAGGTGTACATTATCACTTTTTAACATTACGTTGGATGTAAATTCTTGACGCAGGACTTTTTATCTCAAAGCTAACGGCTAGTATCAAAAAACACAAACATTAAGCAATAAAAAGTATTTGTACTAAAGACAGGCCCATTGTTTTCTGAGCTTGTTCCAAATCTTGGTGGAATTAAAATTGTTATTTAGTGTTAGCCGTTAGCCGTTAGCTTCAAGACAAAAACACAGCGATGAACACGAACGTTTCCTCCGGTGTTTTAACATGATGCTGTGACTGTCCATCAGGAACTCACTGCCTTCCATTTCTACCTTCAGATATATATTTATATATTTGTATAGTAGAGTCACATGACGCTCGTGTACATGGCTCTCTATTGTGAAAGATGAACATGTTCTTAATGGTTCTGCTTTTGAAACCGTCTTGATGAACTTTACCAAGTGTTTTTAATTGTTCTGAAACTATTACAACCACCTCGAGTAGTTAATGTTAAGGAATTACTGTATTTTAAACCTGCACGACGTACATTTCAGAAAACTCCTCACTGTCCTTGAATATCACTTACAAGTGTTACATTTGTGTTACAAACTAAACTTTGTATTTACCAATGTTTTAATAAAATGGTTTCAATTGATTGTGTGACTTGTTTATTAACACTGCTTTGTGTGAAATAAATAGTGTAAAACATTAGTTAATTAGGATGAACTAAAATAAGTGTCATTTCTGTTAACACTGAACCTCGTGTCATCTGAGAACTGAACAGTGTTGTTTTGAACTGTAACACTACACAGTTGGAACTGAGAAATAAACACTGTCTATAGTGAAATATGACACTGTTTAGATTAGCACCGTATAAGCTCCGAAATAGTATTGAAAATAACACTTTAAGTGTTAGAAACTCCCTCTGCGTATTAGCACTTTAAAGGTACATAATGTAATAAGACCCTGAGGCTTAGGGCTGAAGGTTAGAGTTTGTGTCTTATGTCTTATTACATTATGTACCTTTAAAGTACTAATACACATTATTCCATTGTGTGTACTACACATGTTATTACACAGTGTTACAGAGCACATTACATTGTACTCAATGTGGCAGGTAAAATGTATCAAGGGTAAAATAAAGTGATGTCGTACAAATGACATTTTAAAGCTGTAAATATATTACACTGTTCACCTCTTAACCCCCACCTGAACCGAGCACATGTTCTCCGGTTTGGCTTTACCCAAATCTAAAAGCTTCTTGAAAAATAGAGACGAAAACGAGGATGAAAACGCAACAAAAAAGTGACAAAAAGTCACTTTTGTAGGTCTTAGCTTTCAAATGAGACGTTACACTGTTGCTCTGCAGTCCAGAGCTTTTAGATTTGGGTAAAGCCGAGCTGGAGAAAATGCGCTCGGTTCAGGATAAGAGTTTGGTGACATTTGTGAATCCAAATAACGATCAGGGAAAACATTTGCACATTTTCTTTCCAAAACTCTCCCGGGTCCAGCTCTGATCCTGACAGGACCCTGCATGATCACGTGACGTTAGAGACGGTCCTGAACGCGGACGCTTTGGGTTTAAAGCCGCGCGGAGAAACGTCACACGTCAGACCGAAGCGAAACGCGCCGCTCAGAAGTTGATCAAACTCGGACTGTCCCCGCTCCAGAGAGTCCGGGTCTGTCCCCGGCCGCGCTGTCCCCGCTCTGTCCCCGCGCTGTCCCCGCTCTGTCCCCGGCCTCCCCTCCCCCGCTCCCTCGCACCTTGAGCTGACTCTTGGACACCTTCCCGCTGCGGTCCACGTCCAGCGCGGTGAACGCGTGCCAGATCGGCTTCAGCAGCTCGTCCCGGGACATGCTGCTCTCCCTCCGGTCTCTGCGCGGTCTGAACGGCCCGAGGAGGAACCTGCGCCTCCCTCCTCCTCCTCCTCCCCCTCCCCCGGGTGCAGAGGGGGGAGGAGGAGGAGGAGGAGGAGGAGGGGCCGGCACGTGACCAGGACCCAGCGCGTAAAGAGAAGAAGCGCAGCAGCGGCGCTCAGCGAGAGACGCGTCACTGCGCAACAAACTCTTAAACTGTGGATACAATCACATCATTTAAACCTCTTAACCCCCACCTGAACTGAGCACATTCAGTCCAGTTTGGCTTTAGCCAAATCTAAAAGCCTCTTGAAAACCTCCCACAAAAGAGCAAAGAAAAAGCAACACAAGTGCAACATAAACGTGGGCTGGAAACAGAGACGACAACACGAGGAAAAGCTCCATTTAGATCAGGTTTGTAGGTCTTAGCTTTCAAATGAGGCGGGGCTATAAGCTGTCCAAAAAACCTCTAGATTTGGGTAAAGCTGAACTGGAGGAAATGCATTTGGTTAAAGTGGGGGTTCTGAGCTTCGTCCACAAACAGGAAGAACAATGTCATTAATGAGGAACTACATTTACATTTACTATAGGACAAAGAAGAAGCTGTGGGACTCGATTAGGCAATGACAAATATGGACACAAAAAGGAAACCACTGTCTGGCCAGAATGAAATGACCAGTGGCGTAACACAGACAATGTGAATGCATGTAACACAGTTTTAGACAATGTAGTTTGTCACATGAACTCGGACAGACTTTTAATTGATGTGCAATCAGTCACATAAACCTTTAAAACCATAAAGACAAACAAAGCCACTGGTCTGGATAACATGTCTGCTTTTTTTGCTGAAAACCTTTGCAGATGAGCTCACTCCTGTTTGGCACTAATTATTCCAGCAATAGACACTTATACTGTGCCAGTACTGTGGAATAATCCATTATTATCCCAGTACCAAAGGCAAGTCCTCAGGAGGACAATGCTTTTAGACCAGTGACTGTGACCTCAAAGTGTTTAAGTGTTTCCAAAGACTCATGAGGCTCCGCACAGATGTTGAACCATTAGAGCAGGGGTCGGCAAGTTTGCATCATGGAGGGCCGATTTTCATCATCACCAAAACACCAAGGGCCAAACCTCACCATTGTAGCCTAAAGTAAAGAACTTTGTTCTGTAAATGCCAATGTTTTACATCAGTGGTTCTCAGGTGCTCTGGCTTCAGGAGCCAACATTATCTTAATGACAAGCCAAATAAAACTGTAATTTGTCATATATCGTATAAAATATTACGTTTCTGTTAAACAAGCAATAGATTTTGCCTTTAAGACTGAAATTATGATCAAAACAACCCAATAACATTAATTTTAACAGACTCTGTTAGTGTTTCCGTGCAGTTCCAGATGGAAAATATTGAATAAAAGTTCCTATAGACTCGTGACCCACTTCTGAGTCCCAACCCACTAGTTGAGAATCACTTTTTTACATTATGACCAAATGGGATGTTCTGCCAGGACATTTTTAAAATACTGACACTATTTCTCACATTTTTAGAGTAGTTTAACAGGTATTTGACTCTTATTTGCATAATAATATTTCTTTAAATCAAGTTGGGGCCAGAGGTTCTGTGCTGGAGGGCCGGATTTGGCCCCCGGGCCTGACGTTGCATACCCCTGCATTAGTGGATAGGTAACAGTTTGCCTACACAAAACAATCGCAGCACAAGTGATGCTATTGTAACACTCATGCATCTTATTCTGAAACATCTGGAACCCGCCAGACTACTTTAGACTTTAGTTCAGCTTTTACTTTAATACAGCCACACTTCCTCCTCAGCAGGTTAGCCCAGGCAAAGGTAAACCCTTTTTAATCAAACTCATTTCTGACCTGTAGACCACAACAGGTCAAGTTCAACTCAGACACAGCCATATGCAGCACTGGTGCCCCCAGGGGTCAGTCACCTCACCTTTTTGTTTACTTTTTATATAAATAACTGTAAGTTCGGCGCCCAAACAACACAGAGGGAGACTGTACAAAGCAAATGTACTGCTCACTGGAGTCTTTTGTTATTTTGTTATATGTATTCGTGTATCGTACTTGTGGTGTTTTGATGTGTGGCGGGATCCTGTCCGAGACAAATAAAGTAAAGTAAAGGACTGAAAGTAAAAGTGAAGAAAACCTGATTTTGTGTTTTGAGCCGCAAAGTTAAAATATAAACTTTTTAACTTTTAAATCACACTTGAGTAAAGCTCATTCAGCTGCAGATCTGGTCAACATTTATATATTTCTTTTTTATTTGATTAGGCTCGGCTGCTTTATTTGAACCTGGAGGTAAATTCTGAGACAAACATTAAAACACCTGATACAAAGATAAAAGTCTCATGTTTAAATATAAAGTCCAGACACAGGATGTGACTCTGCTAAAGAGACCACAGAACCTCCTAACCCCCACTTTCACCAAGAGCATTCTCTCTCTGATCTTTGTATCAGCTTTACCCAAATCTAAAAGGTCAAAGGCTATAGACCGGTGTAAGGCCTCATTTGAAAGCTAAGAGCTACAAAACTCACCTAAATGGAGCTTTTCCTTTGCATTTTGGTCACTTTTCTGTTGCTCTTTGATGCTTTTCCTCCACATTTTCGTTTACATTTTTTGTTGCTTTTTTGTCACTTTGTTCAAAAAGTTTTTAGCTTTGTTTTTGTTTTTTAGTTCAGACTAAGGGGTAAGAGGTGAAGAGGTGAAGCCACTTGGACGATAACAAAGATAAGAGCGGTGTCTGTCAGGGATGTTGGATGTTTGCAAATCTGAAATGAAATACTCTGATTGTTTCACGTTTGTGGCATTAAAATATATGTGCTTTAAAAATATATTAATTTATTCCATTGAACGAATTTAAGTCCAGAGTGAGAGCACTTGAGTCGACCTCTTGTAAATGTTTTTTATAATGAGTATGTAATGTGTATGTAATTCTGTAACTGTATCTTTGCTGCCTCTTGGCCAGGACTCCCTTGAAAAAGAGGTTTTAATCTCAATGGGACTTTCCTGGTTAAATAAAGGTTAAATAAAAATAAATAAATAAAAGTATTAACCTCTCACCCCCACCATAACCGAGCCCATTTTCTTCAGTTCAGCTTTACCCAAATCTAATCAATCAACCTTTATTGTATAGAGCTTTACAACAGCACCTGCTTTCCTTAAGTGCAGTGTCAAATCTAAAAGCTTCTTGACTGGAGAGCAACAGTGTAACATCTCATTTGAAAGCTAAGAACGACAAAACTGATCTTTTTTGCCGTCACTTCTTTCACATTCTTGTAGCTTTTCGTCACTTGTTTGTTGCATTTTTGCAGCGGTGGAAGAACTCAATATTCTTACTTAAGTAAAAGTGCAGGTACAGGACCAAAAATGTACTTAAGTAAAAGTAAAAGTATCTGATAACATTTTTACTTAAGTAAAAGTATAAAAGTATGCATTGTAAAATGTACTTTATAAGTAAAAGTATTGAGGAGTTTAATGTGCAGGATTTTTTAATCATTTGAATCAAACCAGGTCTAAAACAGGAACCATCGTAAAGAGGTCACTTTGAAAATAAAATACTTTGATTTTAACCCAATTTAAAAATGTAGTGAAGTAGAAAGTACAGATACAGGCTCGAAAATGTAGTGAAGTAAAAATATTCATCATAAAATGTACTTAAGTAAAGAAAAAATACCAATAATTTGTACTTTTTACTTTGTTACTTTCCACCACTGCATTTTTGTTGCGTTTCATCCTCGTTTTTGTCGCTATTTTGTTGTTATTTTTCGTTGAAGCTTTTAGATTTGGGTAAAGCCAAACTGGAGAGAATGTGCTCGGTTCAGGTGGGGTTAAAAGTATAAGTATTTGATCTGCTACAGGAGGAGAACCGCTGGAGTAAAAAACAAAAATCCATAATAATAATAATCGTTCCCCGCACGGCCAGGCGGGGGCAGCAGCGCGCTGATAACTCCCGTGGTCCACGAAGAAGACGTGTGTTTACGGAAGTAGCGGCTCCTTTTAGTCAGCGCTGCTGTTTTTTGATGGAAAACCTCCAATAATCACCATTTTAACTTAATATTTCACTTGAGTCCGTTATGAAATGACTGACGCGCTTTGACGTCATAAAGCGCTTTAAGACCGGGTTTATTCGGTTGATTTTCGCCGCAGGTTTAGCTTTAGCTTCAGTGACAGAGACATTTAGACTCTTCCCGTTTGTGCAGATGTTGTTTTGAGTGAACTCTGCGTGAGAAAAGGCCGTTTGTTGAGGATGGGAGCGGAACAAAGCGCGGACTCGGAGCACAAACATCTGGAGCATCATCATCATCATCATCATCATGGATCAGCTGGTAAGAACCGGAGAACCAGAGAACCGGAGAACCAGCCTCTTACAGCGGAGAAAAGGCCTGAAGGCTGAGATTTCTACATCAGACATAAAACTCTACCCTTCGCCTGAACTGAGCACATTTTCTCCAGTTCAGCTTTACCCGAATCTAAAAGGTCACAGCCTGTAGGGCAGAGTAACTGAGTACTTGTATTTATTGATTGGGTTTATTTGAGTGATTATTTACATTAATATTATTACAGTGCCTACCCCCATATTCAAAATTAATTTACATTCCGGATACAGTAATACAACATCTCATGTTTACATACAATATAACACTTTACAAATTCCTAAATTGTACAATTACAATTGTCCGCATTAACTTTACATATAACAGCTTTGTTAAAGAAAAACATTTCATGTTTTACAAAAAGAAAATCACAGGATGTTTACAAGATTTCCAAAGTAAGAAAGACTAGGCCTGAAACAACTAATCGATTAATCGACGACTAATCGATTATTGAATTAGTCGACAACTATTTTAGTAATCGATTAATCGATTTCTGGTTCACACAGACTCAAAAAGAGCAAAAATGACATGAAAATGTATATTTTTGATGAAAACCTACCGGCACGGTAGTCAGCGCAGCGGTTAGTGCTCTCGCTTCACAGCTAGAAGGTCCCGGGTTCGATTCCCACCTGGCCGGGGCCTTTCTGTGTGGAGTTTGCATGTTCTCCCCGTGTCTGCGTAGGTTTCCTCCGGGTACTCCGGTTTCCCCTACCACTAAAAACATGTACAATAGGCCAGGATGAATGGTGTGTGTGAATGTATGGTGGTGATCAGAGGGACTGTTGGTGCAGATGTGTGCAGTCGCGACAGCGCTTCTGTCAGTCTCCCCCAGGGGAAACTGAAGCTACTAACGTAGTTACCACCACTGAGTGTGGAGTGGATGTAAAATGCTCTCATGTAAAGCGCTTTGTGACCATGTCTGTGAAAGGCGCTATATAAATAAAGATGTTTTTATAATTATTTGTGTATGTAATGTTTTGCACATTGTAAATTTCATAAATATCTGTCTGTGTCTCATCCAATGAAAAAGCAGAATTAGCGCTAAGAGCTTCCAATAAACATTTACTTTAGGTTTAGTCCATCAACGCGTCCTCAAGCGGCACCACTTTAGCATTTTGTGATACTTTTTATTTTTTAAATGCAATTTTCCAACACCATTCACAGCCAAGCGATTATTCGATTAATCGTAAAAATAATTGATAGATTAATCGATTACAAAATAATTGTTAGTTGCAGCCCTAAGAAAGACATAACATGGTGATAGAAGTGTATGCAGATTACCAATATATATATATATATATATATATATATATATATGTGTGACGGATGTGGTTTTCACCCTTACTGCGTTGTGTTTTAAATCATTAATACTAAGAGGACTCAGCTTCAATTTGAAGGAGGCAAAAAGGCACTCAATCTTCATTATTTAGGCAACAAAATAAAAAGGGCAATTCAAAAGTCCACAATCTAATCCCCTCGTGGTGGTAGCTCTCCTCCTGGTGGACGCAGCCGTCCTGTCTGACGTCCTCCGCTCGTCTGCCTGCCGCCAGGAAACCTCCACAGACACACATGTGCGTCGCCGGCGAGGCCACGGCGACTCCTGGCGGCGCAGCGGTAGCACCACACACCCTATTGCAGGGATTTAACATACAGTCCTAATTAACCCCGTTACATATATATATAAACATTTTATTTTTATTTTATTTACAAATTGTACTTTTTCTTTCTTATTCTCTTTCCCATTCACTTGGAACCATAGCCAATCATTACTTATAAACACCAGTCACCATTTTATTAATTGACTATTGATTTAGTTATAATAAGTATTACATAGTCAACACGACCCATTATTATTGTCATTCCCATTTCCCCTGTAAAATATTAGTTGTGATTCTTAACAGAAATTAGAACAGGGAGCTTCTGGTATCCGGCAAAACATGGAAGGAGGCAATAGAACGTGCAGAGAAAAATCAGGTCCAGGCACTCATCATTTGCAAAAGTAGAAAAGGCTTTATTAATGTGCCAGAAACATTAAAAAGCACACCAACGCGTGTCGTCAGGGTGTGGAAGGCGCAAGGCGCAAATGATGAGTGCCTGGACCTGATTTTTCTATTGGTTGTGATTGTTTTATTATTTTGTTGTTTGCCTTGTTTAGTGAGGTGCCAGGATATGTTTTGAGAATACTCATTTTGAGTAACTGTATTCAGGTAAAGTTACTTTTCATTTGAGCGTATTTAGAATACAGTTACTTTCATAATATCAAAGGACCTCACAGACTCAATCATTACATTTCAGTTTCATAACAATACGAAAGAGAAGATCACTTTATCACTTTATACTCCTGCACATCTGTAATGACTCCGTGGTTGTTCTATGTCCCGCTGTGGTCGTCTTACCATATTTTACTTCTTATTTTTTATCGGATTAATTTTAATATCCTTTATGCATTCCCTATAGCCTTATAGTTTAAGTTTATAGCTAATGTTTATCTAATTCTGTTTTTATATGTTTAAGTCCTAGTTGTGAACCTGTTCTCAAACAAAGGCAATAAAAACTATTCTGCTTCTGAATCTGAAGATCAAAACGGCGGGAAAGTTTAGCTCTACGTCGTTCTGCTTTTACTTCCTAATTAATAACAATAAGTTCATAACAGCTGGTGTAGCAAGTCTAGCTGCATGTTTTTATCATACGCTTTCATGCATGATCAGGGCCGGACTGGACATAATTCAGCCCGGGCATTTTTGGTTTGGACCAGCCCCCCATAGCGGGGGGGGGGTATTATCAGTATTATAATCATTTACAGTATTATCGTAAATTCTTTCTCAAAAGTTTTGATTTTGTTCCATTTCAGGCTCGTTTTGGAGCTGATTTAATGTTTTTCGAGACGCTTTTGACACAGATGTTTCATGATTTGTGTTTAATGGGGGGGTATATGTAAAATGACTTTTCAAGCTTTATATCATGTTATTATGTCATTCCCTCATTAAACACATGCCTGGAGTGTTGCCTTGGCTCATTCACATATTTTTGAGTAATCAGTAAAAACTTAGACGGCAGCCATTTTAGGTGTAGCTATGCCTCAGTCCTCCTAGGAACGCCCCCACCTCCTGGAGACGCCTCTGGACCTTTCGTCACCAGCCAAGCCACCAACCACTGCTCCTCAGCTCAGCAGAGCCCCCTCCCCGCACAGTAGTGTTGTTTAGATGCCACAGCAGTGTGCTGAAGGGGGCGTGTCGGAAAGCTTCTTAAAGAGACAGAGGCCTATTTCAAGACGTTCAGTACAGCCATTTTGAGAGAGCAATTTTATTCAAGGCAGTTATTTTATTTACTGCATATACAGACCAACAGAAGGTTACGTCATCATTGTAGTATGCTATAGACTGGTGCTATGTGATTGGAAAAAGCTGAATACCCCCTCTTTAAGTCTTTAAATGTAACGGAACAAACCGAGCGGAAACGGTTTGGTTGAATGTCGCAGTGATATCGTTGTTATTATCATGATTTCTCGGTGTCGTGGACGTGCAGCCCTGCTCGAGTGTAGTTTACTGTATGTATGAGCCTCATGATTCGTTCAATAATAAAGTAAATAATGTTTTGTTCAGCTCCGTCTCCGGCGAAGCATCGAGCCAAAATGGACGACATCGTGGTGGTGGCGTCGGGGACTCAGAGCCTCAGGAACATCCACCACGACCGGACGTCATTAAGCTGCAGGAGATCCCCACCTTCCAGCCGCTGCTCAAAGGTACCAGCACTGTTCTCCTTCTGCGGCTTCACCTCGCTCTCTTTCTTAATGGTCCATATTTACGAACCTTATAAGAGCACTAAGCTCGGGCTGGGCCATGTCATACCGCTGTAGATGATATCTGACCAAATAAACGGTTAAATAAAATAAATAAATATCATAAGCATGCGCTGCTGATTTCAGGACCAGAGGCCGATCACAGCTAATGCTCAGAGTCACTCAAAGCAGCTTAAACCTGACTGTGGCGGCTTCAGGGGCAGGCGCTAAAATAAAAACTAGAAAGGCCCTTAACAACAACACGGGGAAAACGATGCAAACACGGTTAAAGGCTGATAATATCCTCCTCATCTGGAGTGTTGTCACAATCTCACATAAGTCTCAGGACGAGCTCAGCTACTTCTCTCACCTATTTTGCCAGGTGTATATGGCTATCGTGATATTTCTTTTTCATACTGTGATATACATTTTTGGCCATAGCGCCCTGCCCTACTGATGTACCGGGCTATACAAGTCCGGTACATCAGTGGATCTCCATATCGTTACAAGTTCAGCTGCTCGTCTGCCGGAGTCAGCAACTACTACGACTATAATCAATATTATTCCAATGTCTGGTCTATAATCCTGTGTATGAACTGTGACAGCAGGGGGCGCTGTATTAGGGGCACAGGGCTGATTTATTCAGGACTTTAATAAAAGATTTTTCAGAGAGCGCTCGTTTGAAAGATAAAACTCAGCAGATTCCAAACCAAAAAAAGGATAAGTGTCTTTCACTTATGGTTCTGAAATTCTGAGCATAAGTTGTCCCTCATGCGCACTCTCAAACACACTCTCATTCGTCCTGGCCTATTGTACATGTTTTTAGTGGTAGGGGAAACCTATGCAGACATGGGGAGAACATGCATACTCCACAGAAAGGCCTCGTCCAGGTGGGAATCGAACCCGGGACCTTCTAGCTGTAAAGCACGAGCGCTAACCGCTGTACTGCTGTGCCTGATATATTGGCCTGTCGCAGTAGTAGTCGTCGCAGTAGCAGTCGCAGTATCAGTTGTCGCAGTAGTAGCCGCAGTACCAGTAGTATTTACGTGTGTACTTCTCTGCAGGAGTCCTGAGCGGTCAGACGTCGCCCTCGTCCGTGGCTCTGGAGCGTCTGGACGCCGTGCAGGTTTTGCAGCTCTGTGTTCGGTATCAGCAGCACCTGCATCAGTGCAGCGAGGCCGTGTCCTTCGACCAGAACGCCCTGGTCAAACGCATCAAAGAGGTAACGAGGATTCCTGTAATGATCGTTTAAAGATCCCTGTCTAGTTTTCTATGTAAAAAACAGAGCCAACTCTTTCTTTACGATGTTTATTTTTGTCGTTACTAAACTTTAGGGCCGTTTTCATTCCACGCTTTATTTAACAACATCTCCACTTTAGTCGCTCCTACAGACTCCACACTTACAGACTCCACACTTACAGACTCCACACTTACAGACTCCACACTTACAGACTCCACACTTACAGACTCCACACTTACAGACTCCACACTTACAGACTCCACACTTACAGACTCCACACTTACAGACTCCACACTTACAGACTCCACACTTACAGGCTCCACACTTACAGGCTCCACACTTACAGCTCCACTTACAGGCTCCACACTTACAGACTCCACACTTACAGGCTCCACACTTACAGACTCCACACTTACAGACTCCACACTTACAGACTCCACACTTACAGACTCCACACTTACAGACTCCACACTTACAGACTCCACACTTACAGACTCCACACTTACAGCTCCACACTTACAGACTCCACACTTACAGGCTCCACACTTACAGACTCCACACTTACAGACTCCACACTTACAGGCTCCACACTTACAGACTCCACACTTACAGGCTCCACTCAACTATGTTTGGAAGGTTTTTACACACAAGGATTTTCACAGGTCTAATTCCTGAAAACAAGGAATTTGAATTTTACAGATTTCTTTTTTTATCACTAATAACTAGTTTATACATGCTTTTCAGTCATGTGACTTTTGTTGTTATGGCGGCCATTTTGAATACCGACGTAGAATTGTGCAGCACTACAACATGTAACAATATCTCTACTCAGGATGAAAATGAAAGACAACTGATTGACAGTGGTATTTTTATGTCCTCGTAATTAGTGCTCAAGAAGATAACAGTTAAAACACGGCCGCAGAGATGCACGTTTATGTGAAGAAACTAAATGAGGATCTTAAGTCATAAAATCAAAGTGTGTTATGGCGAGCGGACAATTGTTTATAATGTCTCTGTGAATTGTCTTATATCTGTATGTCTTGTTTGTATTTTATGGAGCTGCTGAACTGTAAAACAAATTTCGGATCCTCATATCTGACAATAAAGCATCTATCTATCTAACTATCTAAACCAGTAAGTCAGTGTTTAAGCTGCTCAAGATGTTAGCATGCTACCAGTTAGCATTTAGCTTTAACAGCTCTGACCTCTCCAAGGGAAAGCCCTGAACCACAAACATCTAGCCTTGGATACAACATGTGACAGAGGTCAGAGCTGAGCTGTTACTGTAGTATTTCCTCAGTGTTCATAGATGTGAGACACACATGTGTTTATCGAGTTGTAGCCAGGCAGTTGGTTGACAGTTGCTAACCGGTAGCATGCTAACATCTTGAGCAGCTTAAACACTGACTCAGACTGAGACTCTGTCGACATGACAAACTGTAAAAATCCCAGAGAAAGGTTTTCTGTTCCTCTTTGATGAGTTAATTTAGTCTTCAGAGTGAAGCAGCTCTTTAGTAAATCCTGCTGTAGCTCGACAGACAGAGCTGCTGCTTATATCACATAAATGTGCGTCTCTGGTTCCGTGTTTTAACTGTTATCTTCTTTAGCAATGGTAACGAGGACATAAAAATACCACTGTCAATCAGTCGTCTTTCATTTTCATCCTGAGTTGAGATATTGTTACATGTTGTAGTAATGCATAATTCTACTTTGGTATTCAAAATGGCCTTCGGAACTATGTGTGATGTCATTGGAAATGGATGTATTCAAAATCCCTATCCCAAATCTTTGGAGCTAATATTGTAGCAGCCAAAATGTCCCACCTGGCCTTTAGGTGTCGCTATTGGGTAATGGGTGTGACCTCTGCTTATTTAAGTCCTGGGTAAATGAGTTTTCCAGATGGATTCACGTCGGTTTCCTTGTTTTCCAGATGGACCTGTCGGTGGAGGCGCTGTTCAGCCTGATGCAGGAGCGGCAGAAACGTTACGCCAAATACGCCGAGCAGATCCAGAAAGTGAACGAGATGTCGATGATCCTGCGGCGCGTCCAGATGGGCATCGACCAGACGCTGCCCCTGCTGGAGCGGCTGAACAACATGCTGCCAGAGGGAGAGCGGCTCGAGCCCTTCAGCCTGAGGGCGGACGCCGAGCCCGGGGCCAATAAGTGACATCACAGACCAGAGGTTCATCCAGAATCAGCGTCAGTGAGGTCAGAGTCAGGTTCAAGGGATGAAAATTACACTGAAACTTCATCAGTCTCATGGGGGAGAGACGGTTTTAGTCTTTTTAGTCTCTCCCCCCATGAGACTGAAACCGTGACTAAAATCAGCAGACATTTTGGTCGACTCTGGAAAAACTCGTAATTTTGTCAATATCACCGAGCTCTACAAGATTGCACTTAACCTCTTACCTCCCTACCTTAACCGAGTACATTTTCTCCATTTCGGCTTTACCCAAATCTAAAAGCTTCTGGGAAAAAAAGCATCAATATTGCAACAAAACCAAGACAAAAAGTTGGATCAGTTTTGTCTTCCTTAGCTTTCAAATGAGGCGTTACTCTGGACTAAAGGCTGTAAACTCCAGTCGAGAAACTTTTAGATTTGGGTAAAGCCAAACTGGAGAAAATGCGCTCAGTTCAGGCGGGGGTTAAGAGGTTATGTACTGTCACCAACGCCTCTGCAAAGCTCTGATCATGTGACTTTTTATTTTACAGGAAGTGAAGCTGTTGGTTCAAGACGCTGGTCTCGCATTTCGCCGCTGCTTTTCCTAAATATTCGGGACGATATGAACAGAGGACATTGATTTATTTATAGTTTGTTCCAAAGTTTTGCTTCTTCTTCATGAATAACAGATTAAATGGCACTAAAGTGCAGGAACTGAGGCAAAAATGCTTCATATCCATCAACTCCACGATAAAAATAATGACAGTCCGTCATCTGAAACGTATCATGTTGTAAATATTGAAAAATTAAAGTCATTGTTTCTACACGGACGTCCACGTGTTTTCAGTCTATCTTACGCACCTTAAATTATATCTTTATCTGTTTTCGAGTTGTTTACTTCTTTAAATACATTTTTAAAGTAGAAATATTCCACAAGCGCAACAGATTTACAAACATACCGAACAGTAATGAGCAGAAATGTGAACTTTTAAGAAGCAAATTTTACACTTTGATTCTTTTGAAAACAGAACAAGTTAAAGCCACAAGCGGAATCGAATGGCCCTCGTGGGCCGTGCCTCCATTACAGCACCTCTGTAGCCCTTCAGAGGGCGCTAACGGTCCCACTACAGTTTATTGCCCTGATGTGCCATTAATCTTTGTCAGTAAACATCAAAACTACATTTAAGCCTCTCCATGTTAATAATAGCTCCAACCTGCAGAGCAACATTGGACGGTCCCAACGGGCCGTACTTCAATGACCACTGTCCACACGCTCCTTACAGAGGGCGCTAACGCGCTGTTATTTTGTATAATTGGTGATACCATTAGAATAACATGGGAGGCGGTCATCACCACAGCAACACCGTACAACATACGGTATGGGTCCCATTTACTTTTTACTGTTTTCTGCAGCTGGGGTGGGGGTTGGTGCAATCGCACCCAATGTCGACCAATGCAAAACAAAACCATAAAACGTAGCAAAAATCTGTGGATAACGTTTGATGCCGCACATCTGTAGATGAGCTTGAGCTCATTTGGTGAAACATGGAGGCAAAGTTCGTTAAAATACTGACTCAGAATTTTCAGCTTTCCAGTCAAAATAGTGGATTTATATTTTGTCAGGGGGCGTGGCCACAGTTATATTTTTGTTTGTCGTCACATGACAAATGTCTGTACGGAATCGCATCGCTCTACGACAAAGTTGAATTCGCCGCACCCATAGGCGCAATGTATTTTCACTTTTGTTGGAGCCCCACCCCTGTTTGTTGCAGTGAGTTTACGTTTGAATGGGGGACATGCACCTTAGTACAGTGTGCTCTGCACATTGCTTTGCGATACCAATAGGCCAACGCGCCCACTACATTGTGCACCGCTCTTTTGGTCAGATGTGCGTGAGTTTTCAACTATGTACAGGGGGCCAAATTCCTGCTCTAAGTGCAAGAGAAAGACGAGGAAAGAATATTTTTTGCAAAATCAATTATATACATATTATAGTATGTATGTGTGTATAAAACATATTATATATAACCTATTATATATTTTTGAATAACCTTATGACTGGTTTTGCAGCAGATGGGAAAGCAGCACTTCGCCTACATTCGCTCCCAGAGGCCTCAGCTTCACTGCATCCCCCACACGCCCCGGTTTTACCCACACGGCCTTGTTTTCAACATGGAGCCCAAAAACAAAACACACAAAACCACCTCAGAGCCGCTATGTCTGAGCTCGGATCGCGAACATACGGCCGCAAAGACCGACGACAGTGCCATAAATGTGTGATTACAACAACAACGCGGCTGGTTTTTGGCCAAAAGTCCAAAACTATGCGAAGCAGCCGCGGAATGGCGTCTGTCGGGAGCAGGAAACACAGGCTAACGGCTACAGGCTAATGCTAAACGTAAAATCAAAATGTTTTCCAGGCAAGTTTATACAAAAACATACACTCAATTCGACAACTAATAATGTGTTCAAAACGTTAAGACGATGTTTTAAATAGCAAGACTCAATGAAAGCTGAATAATGGAAAAAAAAAGTTTTATTTTTCATTACTACAATCTTAATGTGACGTAAGTTGGAACGGTTGCTAGCGGAAGCTAATGCTAAAAATATGTATTAAACCCGCTCGACTGAGCCACTTAAATGGCTGGTTTTGGTAACTGTTGTTGGCCCACGTATCCGGGATGTATAAACTTGGTAACAGTGGTGTAAAATCTTACGACTGTTGTACAGTCACGGTTTGTTTAGGCTTAAATCGGTTAGCCCAATGCTAAAATTGTAGCCTAACGATGCCTGATCTGGGGCACTGGCAACAGTGAGTGACAGCTTTTTCGACCAATCGCCTTGTGCTTTGTTTCCCCTCAGTCCAATCCCAGGCCGCGGATGTCCTGGGGGCGGAGCTCGCTCGGTTACGGTTCGTGTTCCCGGAGCGTTTCCTGCAGTGGTGCATGGTGGTCGAAACAGGAGGAATTGTTGGAAAAGGTTAGTGCATAAATCGGTTTTTACCCAGTGTGCATTATTCCCACAGCCATCTCTGCGGAGCCGTGGGTGACAGGTGGCGGTGTGGAAGCAAGAAAGCAGCTGATAAAAGCAACATTTTAGCGCCAAACTCAGTGTCACTTAGCGGAGCGGAGAGGCTTATGTGCGCTTTATGGGCTCAGGGTTCTGTTTTCTAACTGCGCGGCTAGTTAGCGCTGTTAGCATCACTTTGGAAACGCGGCTAGTCCCGTTAGCCTTGGTCAGAACTGGGGCAAACTTATGTATTCTTACACGAAATAAACTTCTCATATGCTTTTATCCTATCCTTGACTGGATGTGAAGTTAGCAGCTGCTCGGACTCGTGACAGCTGCGTTTGTGGAGTTAGCAGAGCTGTTAGCATGCGCCTACCACGTTAGCTCCCGTCAGACACAAACTCTGTAGCTTCAGGATTAGAAGTTGGCTTTGGTTTTATGTTTCCACTGAAGTACGAGTTCAAATTTTGTGGCTATTCTCAGAGACAGGATTGTTCTGGAGTTGAAACGGTGTGAGGTCAGAGTTTGGTTGAACTCTGCAGCTGCAAATGTCAAGTCACAAGCGCCAAAAGTGAAGTTATAGATATGATCAATAACTAAGACGATCAAGTTCAGTGTTTACTTGGAGAGAACGCCATAAATTTGTTCAGAATATACCCCCAAAATGATCCAAATAATGAACGTCAAAAAGGAATAGATTAATTTCATGCTGTGAATCTTAAAGTAATGCAAATGAAAGATATTTTGTTTGAAATGTATCGACTCCCTTTGCATATCTGCAATGTGATCAATTATTTAATTTGACTCCCTTTGTCAACGTAATAACGTAACTTTATGGAGAACCTTTCATGCAGAAGTATAAGTTATGATGCTTCAGTTACATGGTTAAAACAGGAGAGGATTAAAATAATTTCCCCTCATACTTGACATACTCTGTTTATTTTGAGAGGACAGTGAATATTAATGGCACTATACCTGATTTTATTCAAGTAGTGATTTATTGTGTCCTCCTTTAGTGTATTACAACTAAATTATATAAAGCATCCATTTCTAGCATTTCTGTGACAGTGGCAAATGTAGCAACTGTCCTGGTGAAGAATTGTGATGCTGCAATATGTTAGGACATCAGGGAGTTTGGACACAACTACAGACCTGCCAACCTGTACGCATTTTGACACCCAAGTACGCAAATCAGAAGTTGGTACTGCTATGAGGGGGGCCTGGGCGCTCTGGGCTAAAAACATTTACCTTGAAGCTAATGTCAGGATGGACTCGCAGTTTGTTAATGGAGGGCAGAGAGTCGCGACAGGCTTTGGAAAGTCATGTTCACAGCTGCTCGTCCTCAGCCCTCCCTCTGTCTGAGCACGAACAGCGTGAAGAGCTGACCCTGATGATTGGGGGTCTTTCATCGCCCCCTGGTGTCTCTGACCAGAAAACCACATTTGCAACTTGACTGCCACCGGGTCGGAGTCTCCAATACACACTAATGGAATCACGAAGAAGAAGCTAACAGGCTAACGAGCAAAGCTAACTGCGGGCTAGCTCCAAAATGATCTCCATTGTGTAATTGGATGAACAATATCCCTCTGTCCCTTTGTCTTTTCTGTCAGCGTAATATTTACTCTCACGGACAATTAATGAGTAAAAAACACAACATGCAGTGGCGCTTATGGCCTCTAGGGGCACGAGTTACTTAGTACTGCTTTAATCTAAATAAATTAGTCTGTTATAAGATTTATTTATCAAGTGCATTATAATTTAAGTTTTTAATTTTTAATTTACTAAAATACTGTGTTGCTTCACACACCACTCCCCAAGCAAATAACCCGGAGTTAAAACAACAGCAGTGTGAAACAATAAAATAAATTAGTATAATAGTAATCATCCCCTGCACATCACTTTGCTTTGTGTCCTA
This sequence comes from Neogobius melanostomus, assembly GCA_007210695.1. Taxonomy (NCBI): domain Eukaryota; kingdom Metazoa; phylum Chordata; class Actinopteri; order Gobiiformes; family Gobiidae; genus Neogobius; species Neogobius melanostomus. The sequence goes on from VHKM01000432.1 coordinate 91,124, forward strand.
CTGTTATATATTCCATAATCCAATCAGTGGTCACTTTTGTTCGAGTAGCACTTGAGTCATAATAAAATGTATTTGATTTTGCCTGTCTGGAATGCATAGGGTTCTGTTTAGAAAATGATGCATAGCTGCTTTACTGCTCCTGTTTTAGAGCAGGCTGGACACAGTTAAAAGATATCAGTTTGGCAGTGAAAACTAGATGCCACGTTTTAATGCCTGGCCTGAAATTGCACGAAAAAGTAAACTTAAAAATAGGTCTGACCTCACGATTAATCAGCAAATACTTGATCATGGATTAATCGCAAATTAATGGCATTGTTTTGACCGCACACACTCCTGAATCTGGAACGCGTTACTTCGGGTTCTCCTGATCAGGGGTGGGAACCTCTGGGTAGCTCACGATTCGATACGATACATGGCTCACGATAACGATTATCTCACGATACACCAATACTCGATATATTGCACGAAAATAAGCTACGATACATCACGATTTAAAAAAAAACATGCTACTTTTAACCTTTATTTGAACATACTACATATTATTCATCATTTACATTTCTTTTCATGTGCTTTGTGCCACTTTTATAAATGATCCCTGACTCACTGAAAATGGGTCATAGATCTGTCAGTGACTTCATTTACATTTAAATAAACAAGAAACCACAGTCCTGTTTAAAAAGGAATAAATCAACCCCAATTAATCTTCTTTATAATTATAAAAACTATCATTAAAAGTAATGATTTTACTTTTAAAATCATTACTGATTTTGTGTGACAGTGTTTGGTCCAAGTGCTTAAAACTGTAGTGCTGCCCCCTGCTGGTCTGACTGAATTCTTGATCATTATTGGCCTCTATTGATTGCACTGCTGCTTCATTAATATGCATGACGTTGCTCATTAATATGCACGACGTCATCAAAATTATCTATCGGTATCGTATCGTCCCGCAAAATATCGCGATATATCAGAAAGTCTATATATTGTCACACTCCTACTCCTGATAACGATGTGGAGTGAGGGGAGTGTCGTATTTGAGTGAAAAAGTGTTAATATTATTCCATATGTTCAAATGTTTGTGTGTTTTCAGCTGAACGATGCTCCTGGCCCAGATAAACCGTGACTCTCAGGGAATGGCCGAGTTTCAGGACGCAGACGGTCAACCGGTCACACTGTGTCTGACCGAAGCCGTGACGGGGGCAGGTACTGCTACTACTACTACTACTACTACTACGCAGTAATATTACCACTACACTGCCCGGAATGAAGGGAAGTTTTGGCTCTTTCTACCCATTATAAAGTTATTCCCTTATCAAACATACAGCTTAGGTACTACCGATAACAAAGGCAGGTACGGAAGAAAAATCTCATCTCTTTAGATAAAAGTTTTGAAGCTGTTGCCAGGGACAGTATTAAAGGAAGTGACTGAAGGAAACTCAAATTATTTTTTCCCCATTTAAATTTTGTTTTGTTTTTTCATCCCATGTTTGCCCTCCATCTTTTACAAATATTTTCTTATTTTTGCACATCTTTTCCCAATTTGTTTACCTTATTTATGCTTTTTTTTTACTACTAATATTTTTCCTATTTCCCCTCATTTTACAATTACTCCCAATTTTTACCCAATTTCCCCCCAATTTTCTGATGTATTGCGATACCATATTACTGCGATATTTAATTAAACTGATTCAACTCGTTTTGTTCCATTTCATTCAAACACTAATCGTGAGTAATTTATTTTTCGGCAAACTGTCAAAAAGACTCGCAAAACTCGGCTCCAAAACGAAGCTTAAATTGAACTAAAATGAGGAAAATGTAAACCATCTGTAAGCTCCATGTGCTTTTTGTTTGAGGCGGAGTTTGTTCAAATGTGTTGATCGATATGTCGAGGCTTCTTTTATAAAGACATTGTGCAGCCCTAGTATTTGTGATGCCATGAAGCAGCCATAAAATGCTGTTATGTTCTGCTTCCGCTGGTCATTACAAATAAAATAGAATCAGGGCAGGCGAGATGTGGACCTGTTGTAGGCTCCCCCTCTCAACGGGCTCATAAATCTTGTCTTTTTAAAGCACCACTCAGTATAGGATTATAAAGCGGTTCACAACATCAACTAGTTAGGGCAGCAGGGGGGCTTGCCACATAATACCCTGGCTTTTTAACGCACCTCACAAACAGGGAAAACAATCAAAAACCACTGACAGAACAATCTTTACCAACATTATTACAGTGGAAGCAGGTCTGATAGAAATTAGAAACATGATACATTTGAAGATGATATTTTTGAGAATGATATTATTGTCATTGTTATTATGGTGATGATAATATATGTATAATATGTGCGCTAGTAATGTATGTGTATGTATATATATGTATATCTAAAACACGGACTATTTAAACAATAAGTAAATCAATAGAATGGTGACCAGAATGGTAATATAAGCAATGATAAATACATCACACACTTTTCTATTTGTATTGTATTGTATTGTATTTCAAATATGGGGTAGGCACTTATAAGCTTTCTTGCTTCTGCTTACTCCTTTTGAGTTATTATTATTTTTATTTTTTCTTGGGTTTTTGTGATAATGTAAATGAAATGATGTAAATAATAACGCACTGTAAATAATAGGTCAAATCAATCAAATCAAAGCCTTTTCCTCTGCTGTGCCTCAGAGGAGCAGATGGAGACGGTGGACACCGTGAGCCTCCAGGCCGTGACGCTGTCCGACGGCTCCACCGCGTACATCCAACACGAGGCCAAGGCGTTCTCCGAGGCGCAGCTCATGGACGGGCAGCTCATCCACTTCCAGCACGACACCAAACCCTTCGCCAACGCCGAGTCGCAGCTGCTGGACGGGCAGGTCATCCAGCTGGTGGAGGGCTCGGCCGCCTACGTGCAGCACCTGTCCGTGCCCAAGTCAGGTACGCCCTCTGACCTCGCACCCTTCACCTGGACACACCCACTGCAGCCATCTTTTCCCTCTCGTCGCAGGAGACAGTTTGCAGTTGGATGACGGTCAGGCCGTTCAGCTGGAGGATGGAACCACGGCCTACATCCACACGCCCAAAGGTATGTTTTTCACCATTTGTTTCATTTAAACAGAGGTAAGCCTAATTTATTCATAGTAACGACATGGCTCGTGATGTGTTGGAGGCTGTTCTCCCTGTAACCTCCTCCTCCCCTCCGCTCCCTCCTCCTCAGTGATGTGTTGAAGGCTGTTCTCCCTGTAACCCCCTCCCTCCTCCTCAGTGATGTGTTGAAGGCTGTTCTCCCTGTAACCCCTCCCTCCTCCTCAGTGATGTGTTGAGGCTGTTCTCCTGTAACCCCTCCTCCTCCTCAGTGATGTGTTGAGGCTGTTCTCCCTGTAACCTCCCTCCTCCTCAGTGATGTGTTGAGGCTGTTCTCCTGTAACCCCTCCTCCTCCTCAGTGATGTGTTGAGGCTGTTCTCCCTGTAACCTCCTCTCCTCCTCAGTGATGTGTTGGAGGCTGTTCTCCCTGTAACCTCCTCCCTCCTCCTCAGTGATGTGTTGAGGCTGTTCTCCCTGTAACCCCTCCCTCCTCCTCAGTGATGTGTTGGAGGCTGTTCTCCCTGTAACCCCTCCTCCTCCTCAGTGATGTGTTGGAAGGCTGTTCTCCCTGTAACCCCTCCCTCCTCCTCAGTGATGTGTTGGAGGCTGTTCTCCCTGTAACCTCCTCCCTCCTCCTCAGTGATGTGTTGAGGCTGTTCTCCCTGTAACCTCCTCCCTCCTCCTCAGTGATGTGTTGGAGGCTGTTCTCCCTGTAACCTCCTCCTCCTCCTCAGTGATGTGTTGGAGGCTGTTCTCCCTGTAACCTCCTCCCTCCTCCTCAGTGATGTGTTGGAGGCTGTTCTCCCTGTAACCCCCTCCTCCTCCTCAGTGATGTGTTGAGGCTGTTCTCCTGTAACCCCCTCCTCCTCCTCAGTGATGTGTTGAAGGCTGTTCTCCCTGTAACCTCCTCCCTCCTCCTCAGTGATGTGTTGAAGGCTGTTCTCCCTGTAACCCCCTCCCTCCTCCTCAGTGATGTGTTGAGGCTGTTCTCCCTGTAACCTCCTCCCTCCCCTCAGTGATGTGTTGAGGCTGTTCTCCCTGTAACCCCTCCCTCCTCCTCAGTGATGTGTTGAAGGCTGTTCTCCCTGTAACCTCCTCCCTCCCCTCAGTGATGTGTTGAAGGCTGTTCTCCTGTAACCTCCTCCCTCCCCTCAGTGATGTGTTGAAGGCTGTTCTCCCTGTAACCTCCTTTTTTTTTTCCCCTCCTCTCCTCCTCAGTGATGTGTTGGAGGCTGTTCTCCCTGTAACCTCCTCCCTCCTCCTCAGAGTCGTACGACCAGTCGGGGCTGCAGGAGGTGCAGCTGGAGGACGGCAGCACGGCTTATATCCAACACACGGTGCACATGCTCAGTCCAACACCATCCTGGCCATTCAGGCTGACGGAACCGTCGCTGACCTGCAGGCAGAGGGCGCCATCGACCCCGAGACCATCAGTGTGCTGGAGCAGTACACGGCTAAGGTACTAAAGCAGTACACGGCTAAGGTACTATAGCGTACCGGCTAGGTACTAAAGCAGTACACGGCCGAGGTCTATAGCAGTACACGGCTAAGGTACTAAAGCAGTACACGGCGAGGTACTATAGCAGTACACGGCGAGGTACTAAGCAGTACACGGCGAGGTACTATAGCAGTACACGGCTAGGTACTAAAGCAGTACACGGCTAAGGTACTACACGGCGAGACTAAGCAGTACACGGCTAAGGTACTAAAGCAGTACACGGCTGAGGTACTAAAGCAGTACACGGCTGAGGTACTAAAGCAGTACACAGCTGAGGTACTATAGCAGTACACGGCTGAGGTACTATAGCAGTACACGGCTAAGGTACCAACTCCGCCCAGACTCCTGTGGCGTGGAGCAGATGATGGAGTCGCTGGTATAACTGCAGTGTTGGTCAAAGTTCTGATCATCAAAAACTACTTAAGAGCATCTCCTTAGTTCCTGGCGCTGTGATGTGTTTCAGGTGGAGAACATCGAGAACCCGCTGGTGCCGTTCGGGCGCCTGGAGCCAGACGGTGGGGGCGGAGTCCACATGAGAGTAAGAGTTTAACGCTGTTTTTAAATTTGCAAAAACAGATTTTCCCATAATCTAGTTTCAAGCAATGTAATATTGTTGATAAAACTTTTCCAACCTTCATTTAAACGTGGTTTTAAAGTCCTGCGTTCGTTCTGATGTCACGTTAACTTTGAGTGTGAGACGATTTAACTGTTGTCGTGTTTTGTCACTTTTATATTGTGTTTTTATCCTCGTTTTCGTCGCTATTTTGACGCTTTGTTGAAGCCGCTTTTAGATCTGGGATAATGGCAAACTTGAGAAAATGTGCTTGGTTCAGGTGGGGTTAAGAGGTTAATTTGAGGTTTTTACGGGACATTTTTAACTCGTTATTTCCCGTCTCAGATCGTTCTTCAGGGCCACGACAACCGGCGCCTGGCGAATGTGGGAGAGAAGGCGTTCAGATGTGACTACGACGGCTGTGGAAGCTCTACACCACGGCCCACCACCTCAAAGTGACGATCATTTACGAAATCTATGCCATGTGTTCAGCCGTGGGGATTTTCTGATGTCGTTTTGTTTGACGCTGATGTGTTTCTGCAGGTCCATGAGAGATCGCACACGGGAGACAAACCGTACATCTGCGAACATCCTCAGTGCGGGAAGAAGTTCGCCACAGGTAACAGGACGTTTCTGTGAAGAGATTTATCATCCCAAACATTAACCAAGTCCAGCATTTTGACTGTTTTGAATTGTGGCAGGGTATCCGCGGGGTCTTAAAGGAACAGGCCAGCGTTTTTACATACTGAGATCTGTTCTTACCTTAGACGAGTTCATTGTACCTGTCTGGTCTCCACGTGTGCCTTCAGTCACGTAAAACACAGCACAGACGGCGTTAGCATTTAGCCTCTCTCTTCTCCTCTATAGCTCTATACCTCTAAAGCTGATAAAAAGGGGAACTATATTGTAAGGCGTAATAATACCAGGAGTAATTCCGCATCCGCGCAGTGATATCTCCACTTTACTGTGCGGATGCTGAATTACTCCTGGTATTATTACGCCTTACAATATAGTTCCCCTTTTTATCCGCTTAGAAAATCCACATTGTTTAATTGTGTGTAATTATACTTTATAGTGTAACACTTCACGTAACCATATTTAAATCGGGAAAACGTGGAAGAGTTTGGTAGCTTCTATCTTCACCTCGTTTGGAGCTATAGAGGAGAAGAGAGAGGCTAAATGCTAACGCCGTCTGTGCTGTGTTTACGTGACTGAAGGCACACGTGGAGACCAGACAGGTACAGATGAACTCAGGTAAGAACAGATCTCAGTATGGAAAAACGGTGGCCTATTCCTTTAAAAAGTCTAAAATAAAAAAATAAAATTAAAGGCTTTTTAGTCTTAAATTCGGCCTATTGGTCTTAAATCCATGGTTAACAGGTCTTAAAAATTAACGTGTTGACAGAATTATTTGCTCACAATTTCGTTTAAAAATAGACAAATAAATGCACAGAAGTGTACCGATGACGAGTAGCCGTGCCGGTCATTTACATGGTCCGCGAAGGTGAAACGACGCCTCCTTTTTCACGCTGACTGACTCGCCGCTGCCACAAACAAGCGCGTAAACTCACCGATAGTTGAGCGAGGCAGAAGGACGCTCTCCTCCAGAGCTTCAAGTGCCTAAAAAAACGATCGAAGTCAGCAGTGTGGGACGACTTTAGGAATGTTAAAGATGACCACGGTGTTGTTGTCGCTGATGGACATGATCCGTCATGCTAATCCTGTCGTGAGAAAGTTGCAGCAAAATGCGCTGATATGTCCAATATGAAACAACGTGGAGATAATCCTTCGCAGTAAATGTCCAAGTCAAGGTAATGAACTGCATAATTCCCAATAAAGTTTGTCCAAATGTTCGGAAACACTCTGGCTCAGGATGCTAACACAAAGCTAACGCTCCCACTCTGCTCAGTGTGACAGAACAAACACAGTCCTTACGTCCTCAGTCTGTTCATCAAAACACCTGACAAAGAATTAAGCCGGGCAGGATAAGTTTTGTTAACGTAAACCGAGACTAGATTGTGGCCTAATAATAATATGATAACAATAATTATGATAATTCATTATAGTAAAGTGAGTAAAGTTGACAGTGGTTTGTGTTATTCAATGCAAAGGAGTCTTAAAGCTTTTTATGTTTAGAAAAAGTGAATGTTTACGAGTTCAAGTATTAAAAAACATTTTAAATACAAAAACTAAATATCAGTTGTTTTCTTTCATTCAGTCGATAATTGTGAATAATGGTTAAATCTCAATATTCTTCTTATGGGTCAGGGTTGTTTAAACTTGAATTGTTGTTAAAGGGATACTTCGGGATTTTTGACATTGGGCCTCATTTCCTAGTTATCCAGAGTGTTGTTGATGTCTGGAGATATTTTTTTCTTTAATTCATGCAGTTCTTATATTTGAAGAGTCTAGTGGCGCTAGGCTAGGGCAAGGCTAAAGCATTTCTATGGTAAACGCTAGCCCGCATTAAAAACAGTCTGACTCACTCCACAGTGCACCTGAGGTAAATCACTTATAACACCAGACTAACCATATAAATGTCTGTGTCGATAGGTTAATTTTAACCATTTTGCGTTTAAAATAACTTATACTTGAGCGGCATCAGCTTCGTGGCTGTAAGCTAAGGCAGCGGCGGAGTGATCTGCGAGAAAATAGTCCCTCAAAATGCGGTAATTCATGTGATACAAGGTCAGTTTTATTAAAAAAATTCTATTAACACAGACATTTATATGATTAGTCTGGTGTTGTATGTGATTTACCTCAGATGTACTGTGGAGTGAGTCAGACTGTTTTTAATGCGGGCTAGCGTTTACCATAGAAATGCTTTAGCCTTGCCCTAGCCTAGCGCAACTAGACTCTTCAAATACAAGAACTGCATGAATTTAAGAAAAAAATATCTCCAGACATCAACAACACTCTGGATAACTAGGAAATGAGGCCCAATGTCAAAATCCCGAAGTATCCCTTTAAAATGCCTGTTGAGAAAAATGAAGTTCTTAAGTTTGTACATCCCACTGTGATGTCAGTTAACAGTCATTTTTGTGACTTTGATTTTCTTTACAGCCCATTTATATATCGCGCGTTCAAAAACAGGTCTTATTTTAGAGATTTTGTGGTTTTAAAAAGGTCTTGACTTGTCCAGCCCTGCAGATACCCTGTGTGGGGACAAAAATAGAAACATTTGGGGCGGAAATTGCAGAAATGGGTAAAGAATGTGGAAAAAAGGTTGACAAAATTGAAAAAGAAAAGAGAAAAAATGTGTTAAAAATGCAGAATAAATGTAGAATATGTGATGTGTGCTGAGAGAGAAGATGCTTTTGTTTCATGTGGATAAGTCCAGCCGTTACAGAGATATAAACAGAGTCCCGTTACCGTAGTTACAGTAGGATTCTAGGCTAACGTGAGGGTTTTGTTCGTTGTAAACTGAATCTGTTGTGGTGGTTTCCAGGTTACGGCCTGAAGAGCCACTCTCGGACGCACACGGGAGAGAAGCCGTACAGGTGTCAGGAGCTCAACTGCTGCAAGTCCTTCAAGACGTCTGGAGACCTGCAGAAACACACCCGGACTCACACAGGTGACTCGAGCTGGGCACTGTGACGTTCCAGAACAGGATTTTAACAATACTTTTCCGATACCGATACTAAAATATCTGTCATATAGAACCAGAAGAATTAACAATAATGTGTGGAAGATCTGCACATTTACAATATCCGGTTCATCTCCAATGTCAACAAATGTGTGAAAAATGCGGAAATATTCTGTGCAAAAATAAAGAAAAATGGGGAATAAATTAGAAAAAAAATTGGAGGAAATATTATGCATAAACATTGTGCAAAAATAAAAATTGGGGAAAGAATCATTTATTTGAGCTGAAACAACAAAGTCACCTTTAATGCTGTCGCTGCACCAACAGCATCAAACTTAAAAGAAGCCTGATGAAGGTCAGCGTGACGACACGGCAATAAAAGAGAAAGAATGTGCGGGAGCTTTTATTTTTATTTATTTTTATACTCTGACATGAAAAGATGTTGAGAGAGAAAACCATAAAAAAAAAAAGTCCACATCCTTAAAATGGCATTAAAAAGCATTACATTTGACTTAAACCCTGCAGTGGTGGAAGAAGTACTCGATATTCTAAGTAAAAGCGCAGATACAGGACCTAAAAGTATCTGATAAAATGTTTACTTAAATAAAAGTACAAAAGTATGCATTGTAAAATGTACTTTATAAGTAAAAAGTATTTAAGAGTTTAATGTGCAGGATTTTTCAAAATCATTTGAATCAAACCAGGTCTAAACGAGTAAACCACTAAGCCAGGTCAAAACAGGAAGTGAAGTAGGTCTAAACCCGGACTAAACTAGGTCTAAAGGTGTAAACCACTAAACAAAGTCTAAACTGGGACTAAACCAGTTCATCGTAGAGAGGTCACTTTGAAAATAAAATACTTTTATTAACCCAATTAAAAAATGTGTCTCCTCCTGGAGCCTCCACCTTAACGTGGTGGAGGGTTTGACCTGAATGATCCTGGAGCTCTGTTGTCGGGGGCTTGGTGCCCCTGGTAGGGTCTCCCAGGGCAAACAGGTCCTAGGTGACGGGTCAGACAAAGAGCGGTTCAGAAGCCCCTTATGAGAGACCAACAGGCCCGGTTAGAACCATGAGGCCGTCCTTCTGTGGACCCACCACCTGCAGGGGGCGCTATAGGGGCTGGTGCAGCTCCAACAGCTGCCCCACGACCCGGCAACGGACAAATGGAAGAAGATGGATGGATGGATAAAAAATGTAGTGGAGTAGAAAGTACAGATACAGGCTCTAAAATGTAGTGAAGTAAAAGTAAAAAGTATTCATCATAGAATGTACTTAAAGTAAAAGTACTTATAATTTGTACTTTTTACTTTGTTACTTTCCACCACTGAAACCCTTTTATGAAAACCACTGCTCCTCCTGCCTCTAGTCCCTCCAGGATTTAGCCGACCGTGTTTCCAAAGACTGAGATGAAACGTTTTGAGTGTAATGTTTGTTCCAGGAGAGAAGCCGTTCAAGTGTCCGGTGGACGGATGTGGCCGCTCCTTCACCACCTCCAACATCAGGAAGGTCCACATCCGAACACACACAGGGGAGCGACCGTACTACTGCTCCGAGCCCAGCTGTGGGCGGAGCTTCGCCAGCGCCACAACTACAAGAACCACATGAGGATCCACACAGGTATGAGAAACACCACGGAAACAGACTAAACACCAGAGAAACAGTTAATATTTGGACAGGATTATCACTAATTTACCGCCGATTAGAAGAATAATCCCTCTCTCCCGTGCGCGTAGATTGTTATTGATGGATTTAAAATAAGTATTGTACAGGGTATCCGCGGGGTCTTAAAAAGTCTTAAATTTGACTTGTCCAACCCTGCAGAGACCCTGATTGTAAAGGGAGAGTTTTTACTCTGATATTAAAACTGTGTTAACGGGATATTCCAGGGTTTTTGACATAGGGCCTCATTTCCTAGTTATCCAGAGTGTTGTTGATGTCTGGAGATATTTTTTCTTAAATTCATGCAGTTCTTATATTTGAAGAGTCTAGTGGCGCTAGGCTAATGCAAGGCTAAAGCATTTCTATGGTATCAGTTAGCCTGCATTAAAAACAGTGTGACCCACTCCACAGTGCACCTGAGGTAAATCACTTATAACACCAGACTAACCATATAAATGTCTGTGTTAATAGAATCATTTAAAATAACTTATACTTGAGCGGCATCAGCTTCGTGGCTGTAAGCTAACGCAGCGGCGGAGTGATCTGCAAGAAATAGTCCCTCAAAATGCGGTAATTCATGTGATACAAGGTCAGTTATATTTCAAACATGATTCTATTAACACAGACATTTATATGGTTAGTCTGGTGTTATAAGTGATTTACCTCAGGTGCACTGTGGAGTGGGTCAGACTGTTTTTAATGCAGGCTAACTGATACCATAGACATGCACTAGCCTAGCATTAGCCTAGCGCCACTAGACTCTTCAAATATAAGAACTGCATGAATTTAAGAAAAAAATATCTCCAGACATCAACAACACTCTGGATAACTAGGAAATGAGGCCCAATGTCAAAAATCCTGAAATATCCCTTTAAGATCAGAACTAGACTAGATCCATGTTTTCACTGCAGCGTCTGGCCTTGACTCCGCCCCTGAACTCGTGCGTTGTGTTTCAGGAGAGAAGCCGTACGTGTGCACGGTGCCCGGCTGTGGGAAACGCTTCACCGAATACTCCAGTCTCTACAAACACCACGTGGTGCACACGCCCTGCAACCCTACAACTGCAACCACTGCGGCAAGACCTACAAGCAGATCTCCACCCTCGCCATGCACAAGCGGACCGCCACAACGACACGGAGCCCATCGAGGAGGAGCAGGAGGCCTACTTCGAGCCCATGCCCGCAGGTACACGAGGCTAAACCGCAGGTACACGAGGCAAACCCACAGGTACACGAGGCTAAACCCGCAGGTACACGAGGCTAATCCCGCAGGTACACGAGGCTAAACCGCAGGTACACGAGGCTAAACCCGCAGGTACACGAGGCTAAATCCCGCAGGTACACGAGGCTAACCCGCAGGTACACGAGGCTAAACCCGCAGGTACACGAGCTCCCGCAGGTACACGAGGCTAAACCCGCAGGTACACGAGTCTAATCCCGCAGGTACCGAGGCTAAACCGCAGGTACACGAGCTAACCCCAGTCCGAGGCTAAACCCGCAGATACACGAGGCTAATCCCGCAGGTACACGAGGCTAAACCCGCAGATACACGAGGCTACCCGCAGGTACACGAGCTAATCCCGCAGGTACACGAGGCTAAACCCGCGGTACACGAGGCAAACCGCAGATACCCCCCGAGTAGCACCAATAACGAGGCTAATCCCGCAGGTACACGAGGCTAAACCCGCAGGTACACGAGGCTAATCCCGCAGGTACACGAGGCTAAACCCACGCCTGCAGGTACATCAAAGAGCCTATTTAAAGCAGTAGTAGATATTAAAAAGTAGTTATATTATAATTTACTTTGGGCCCTGTTCTAACGTGAGACCCCAGAGACAGTTGGATAAATACTTGATATGTGCAGTGGGAAAAGGGTGCGTCCATTTCTAGGTTAATACTGCAAATTTAGACACATTTGTTTGATGGAAAAGCTGTTATTGACTATTTTTACTGCAGTCGTTCTTCAAAAATACATTTTGGTCTCGTTCAGCTGCAGTTTCCCGTCGTGTCCACTGACTCGTTGCTCTGTTGTTGGTAAATTAAATGGAGGATCTGGTATCCGTGCATTATGTGAAGCTTCTCTTCTCTGACACAGACACAGTGGACGACCCGAGTGTGACGTACAGCCGAGTGGAGGGAGAAGAGTCCGGAGTGGAACCTGTGACCGACGCGACAGAGATGAGACAACACCTGGCTCTGGTCACACAGGAGGACGGGACGCAGCAGCAGGTGAGAGAACACTGCGCAGACTCAATTATTTACTGATGGAGCACAAAGAGTCAGTGAAAACTGGCCTTTACCATTCCACATGTTCATGAGACAAGTGCAGTAGATGTGACTATACAGCTGACATTGGTAACATGTCACAGATCTGTGGTCAGTGCATTCAAACATTCAGCTGGGTGTATTTAAGAGCGGTTTAAACTGTCTCCTACACCTTTATTTAGGCTGGGAACCTTAATGCAGCTCTGTCTCACAATGAATGTTACTTTTTGTGTTTGTGTGTTATTGCAGTAAAACGTAGCATCTCTGTGGACGTGCGCCAATAAAACAAGAACTTGATGTAAATGATTGGCTACCGCTAAGCTAAGCTAAGCCATAGGAATGAATGGGCCGCTAAGCTAACGTTAGCCACAATTGTTCAATATGTTTGTCAAATGTGACGTCACACACAGTAAGAAGCTCCTTCTATTATTACTACAGTTCCACTGATGAACAGCAAACACACAACTGTATCTGAATCTCCTGCTGAAATAACAGATTAGGGCTGAAACAACTAATCAATTAATCGACGACTAATCGATTATTTAAATAGTCGACAACTATTTTAGTAATCGATTAATTGTTTTCTGGTTCACACAGAATCAAATGGATCAAAAATGACATGAAATGTTGTATTTTTGATAACCTACTTTGTTTTTATAGTCTTTACGGTCTGTAGTGTTTACATTGTAAATTTCATGAATATCCGTCTGTGTCTCATCCAATCAGAAGCAGAATTAGCACAAAGAGTCTCGTACAAACACTCTAAGTTTACTCCATCAACATGTCCTCAAGCGGCGCCACTTTAGCTTCATGTGATAAAAAAATATATTTTTTCCCCCTACACAATTCACAGCCAATCGATTTAATAGTAAAAATAATCGATTACAAAATAATCGTCAGTTGCAGCTCTATTAAGAGATAAAAGGCCAGAAACTGTTTTACTCCTAATTAGAACAATATATTTCACCATTTCTCCAGGAAGATATTTTTATATTTAAAATAAGCCTTCGTTGAGTATAAGGAACAGGCCAGTGTTTCTCCAGACTGAGATCTGTTCTTACCTGAGCTTAGACGAGTTGATTCGTACCTGTCTGGTCTTTGTGGAAGAGCTCGGTCGCTTCTAACTTCACCCCCGTTTGGAGCCATAGGAATAAACTGGGAGAGGCCAAATGCTAACAACATCTTTGGTCTTTGTGCGTGACTGACCTGTCAACTCGTCTAAGCTCAGGTAAGAACAGATCTCAGTCTGGTAAAACACTGGCCTGTTCCTTTAAAGAGACTAGATGCAAGTTGGTTTTTTTATGCTCACTACTGCCACCTCAGGTCTTATACATAACTGCAGTCTCTATATTAAAGGGATATTTCAGGATGTTTGATATAGGGTCTCATTTCCTAGTTATCCAGAGTGTTGTTGATGTCTGGAGATATTTTTTCTTAAATTCATGCAGTTCTTATATTTGAAGAGTCTAGTGGCGCTAGGCTAGGGCAAGGCTAAAGCATTTCTATGGTATCAGTTAGCCTGCATTAAAAACAGTCTGACCCACTCCACAGTGCACCTGAGGTAAATCACTTATAACACCAGACTAACCATATAAATGTCTGTGTTAATGGAATAAGGCCCCGTCCCTTCTATCTGTGAAGCACGAGCTCTAACCGCTGTGCCACCGTGACCCTTTTCCAGGTGAGCATCTCGGACGCGGAGCTGCAGGCGATGGGCGGGACCATCACCATGGTGACGCAGGAGGGCACGACCATAACGATCCCGGCGCACGAGCTGACGAGCCAGAGAACGCACCACCTGACCAACCACGGGGGGCACACGCTCACCATGGTAACGGCGGAGGGACGGACGAACAGGCGAGTCAGAGTCGCCCTTACCCACGGGTGCAGCGGGTAAATCTAACCCTCCCCCTGTGCCCTGCAGGTGGCGATCATGACGCCCGACATGAGCGCGTTCCAGACGGTAGAAGAAGCGTACGGTCAGGAGCAGAATGACGGCCCCGTGACGCTGCTCGCCACGTCCAACGGAACGCACATCGCCGTACAGGTAAGCCACGCCTCCACAAATGTAAGCCACGCCTCCACAAATGTAAGCCACGCCTCCACAAATGTAAGCCACGCGTCCACAAATGTAAGCCACGCCTCCACAAATGTAAGCCACGCCTCCACAAATGTAAACCACGCCTCCACAAATGTAAGCCATGCCTCCACAAATGTAAGCCACGCCTCCATACGTTCACGTTACCCAAACTAAAAGATGTTCTGGACAAGTCTATGGCGCTATAGTTCATCATCTACTCACGTTAAAGATTTAAGACAATTATTCCTAAAGCTGCCAACAGGAGGAGCTCTTTCTCCTGCATTTTATTTTGCCTATTTAATTCTTAAAGACATATTTTGAATTATAAAACTCCATAATAAGGTTTTCAAGTTTATTTTTGGGCGGTGAGGAGTGTGGGGTGGGCTGTGAGGGCATGGATCTATTATAATAAACGGGTGAGGGAGGTGCAGCGCCGGTCTCCTGCTGTTTGTGAGTGTGGCGCATCTAGTGGCGCTTATTGGTAATGCACCGGTGCCGGGCCAGCAAAACGGGATTGCTTTAGGCAGCTTTAAGAACAAACGAGGAGCTGCTGCAGGGGGACAAGTTAGACCAGACCTGGACAAATTACATTGATGATTCAATCCCGCCCACGACTTGTAGGGCATAAATTCCTGAGTATGTCAAAGATTTTTTTCAAGAAATTACCAGAATGCTCACTTCAGCCACTAGGGGGCTGTTTAACTAAAAATAGAAGGAAATAATTCCACACGTGTCCAGCAGAGGGCACTGACATAATAGATCAGGATATAAACAACACATTAGCTACAGTCCTGTCAGGCTCATTATTATTCATTTATTGAAAAAAGTTTCCTCAGTAGTATTTTCCCAATTAAAACATATTATTTTGGAGCTTTTGTTTATGGGCTCCGGAAATACTCTCCCCTTTTGGCCCCGAGGGGAAATTTACTTGGAGACCTCTGCTAATGGTAGAAGTTAACCAGTATAACAAGTTGAATAACCTGAATAACGATGCTCACACATGCACGTCCTTTACTGATATGGCTAAATATTTACAGAAAATTATAGTCCTACTAAATACCAGTATCAGATATTCAAAATACACAATTTAGTGTAATGTACAATAGGATAAAGTTGCAGAATAAGTTCGACTTATTGTTGGTGCGGCTCCGACTCAATTCAGGCTCCTCATGTGGCCCCTTATGAAAATGAATTGCCCACCCCTGAGTTAGACGGTCTCTAACAGGGTTTCTGTTCCAAACTTAAGCCCTTTAAATCATTATAAAGCATTGAATTCAACTCAAACTGACATTAAATCATTTTGGTGGGGAAATAATGACACTGCAAGTTTGTTTATGGTCAATCTCATTCAGCAGCAGTTTTTGGCAGAAATCGACGGCTCTAAAGTTGCATGTTTTGTCCAATTTCCTTCTGAATTTTCCCTGAATTCCCCAAGATCCTCATGTTTAGACCGTTCGTCACTTTCGGTCATGTCTTTGTCTCGGGTAAAAGACGAGTTTATTTCGTTGATCACAGGAGACTTTAACACAGTGGGAAAGTTAGTGGAAAGTTTCTTCTTGCTTTGATTTCGGTCCCAAACCTGCTCAGCGACAGACGAGTCCTGCAGGAGTCGGTGGAAATGTCCTCGAACGCGGGAAACCGGCGATTTTCAAGATGGAACTCACAAAATCTCATTCACAACGATCTAATCTCGAGTACAATCAGACTCTCCAAAGCAGATGTTATCTCTGCAATGAGGAACCGGTCTGTCACGCCTGATAAACGCCTGATCCTCCTGATAACTCCGGGAGCAGCTCCTTCTGTTTCTCCTGAAGCTCCTCCACCGGTTTCTTTTGTTTATGAACAATGAAAGAGCAGCGCGTTTTTCAAAGCTCCGTGTCCAAACTGTAACTTTCCAAACGCATTTCTGAGGCAAAACATCTGACGTGCCTTTGAATATAATGATATTACTTCACCTTTAATGCCATAAACTTGTCAACAAATAACAGCACAGAACAGGTTAATCTGCGCTTTTGCTGATATTTTCTGTCGCTGCCCAAAGTGGATGGAACCGTCGACCTTGTAGCCGCTGTGTTTGGCTGAACTCTGAAGTGTGGCCGTGTTGTGTCACAAACAGATGGAGTGTGTTTCTGTTGACACAATAAACACTGTGGTTTGTGTGACACTGGGCCCGCCCTCGGCTCATGTACATGGAGCAGCAGGAACAGGACCTGTGCTGTTAGTTTAGTTCAAATACTACGTTTTAAACTTCACTTTGTCGCTCAGAAAGAGAATCGTCCAGAACAGACGACAAAAGGGCAGAAACAAAATGGCACATTGGGGATAAAGTCAATATTATCATTTTCTCCGTCTTCTCCTTTTTGTAATTTTAATTTTATTCTTTATTTCACCACAATGACCACCTTGTCGAGGCATAAAACACATTTAACAAAACGAGGTTACAGTAAAAACATGTGGATCATATTCCACTGATCTGGAATATTGTAGAAATGTAGTTTTTGAAAGATGCAATTGACACAAATAAGATAAAATAAGATAATCCTTTATGATCTCACAATGGAGAAATTACATAACATTTAGAATTCAGTAAGATCACTGTGTGCAAAACAGACAGGAAATGTCAGACAGTTAAATAGTAAAAAGAGGTATATGTACAATACAGTGGAATAGACCCTTTAACTGCTGACATCATCAGTGACATCAGCTGGAGGCAGGAAGTGATCAAGAGAAATAACATTTACACTTAAAATCGCTAGTTTGAGTTTAAACTACAACTGAAACATGTGGTCCTGTTGTGGCTTAAGGAGCAAGAACAAGAGGAATGACATTTGAGACGATAAAATAAGATTTATCTGATATTTCCAACAACAGTTAGACATTTGTTTATCGTTACTATGACAACAGCTATAATGGAAATAGATAGGACTCGAGGTTCCCGCCTCCAGCTAAGCCCGGAGTGTTTACAAACAAGTAAAGGGTCTATATTTATGGATAAATACGAGTCAGATACGTTTTATTTAACATGGATTTTACATGAATGACTTGGATTCTTCGAGAGGAAGCTATCAGTCATTTAACAGCTCGAGCTAAAGGTTAGCAGCTAACGTTAGCATCGTTTCACCGTAACCGTTTATATTCAAGTTGTTTATTCATGACAAATACACAACACGTGATGGAACAGCTGATTTCATTCAGTCGTGTTGTGTTCAGTTCAAAGACCTCTGACTCTCGCAATGCATTGTGGTCTATAATGACCCGTTTAGTGACCGCCGCTGCTCAATACTTTCCAGAATGCATTGTGCATTAATTGGTTTCCCTCCACATTAATGTAACGTTCCTTCACCCGTCGTCTTGCTTTACCCTGTTTAACAGAGTCGTTAGCTCTGTTGGGTTTGTATGTTTTTTTGTGTCAAATAAAACTCAATAAAAGTGATGCACGTTTGGATTGAAAGGATCTGTCTCTTCTGTTGCAGCTGAGCGAGAGTCCGTCGCTGGAGGAGGCCATCAGGATCGCGTCGAGAATACAACAGGGAGAATCTCCGGGACTGGAAGACTGACAGGAACCCGGGACTAAACCGGGACTAAACCAGGACTTAAACCAGGACTAAACCAGGACTCACAGGAGCCTTGAGTCCTGGGCGTCCACTCCGGCCCGTCACAGAACTAACCTATAACGTCACTTTTGCAGAAACCTTTAGTGGTAAATCATGGATTAAAGGCACCGCTACATTTCAATACCAGTGCTTTGACGATACTCGGTTACGATACGATACTCTAATATCTGTCGTCTAGAAACAGAAAACAGAACAATAATGTGTGGGAAAAATTGGGAAAATGAGAAAAAAGTGGCGCAAAAAAATTAAAACACTTTGAAAAATAATGACAAAATACAAACTGAGCTGAAATAACCAAGTCACTTCCTTTAAAGGGATATTTCAGGATGTTTGACATTGGGCCTCATTTCCTAGTTATCCAGAGTGTTGTTGATGTCTGGAGATATTTTTTCTTAAATTCTTGCAGTTCTTATATTTGAAGAGTCTAGTGGCGCTAGGCTAGGGCAAGGCTAGTGCATGTCTATGGTATCAGTTAGCCTGCATTAAAAACAGTCTGACTCACTCCACAGTGCACCTGAGGTAAATCACTTATAACACCAGACTAACCATATAAATGTCTGTGTTAATAGAATCATTTAAAATAACTTATATTTGAGCAGCATCAGCTTCGTGGCTGTAAGCTAACGCAGCGGCGGAGTGATCTGCGAGAAAATAGTCCCTCAAAATGCGGTAATTCATGTGATACAAGGTCAGTTATATTTCAAACATTATTCTATTAACACAGACATTTATATGGTTAGTCTGGTGTTATAAGTGATTTACCTCAGGTGCACTGTGGAGTGGGTCACACTGTTTTTAATGCAGGCTAACTGATACCATAGACATGCA
This sequence comes from Neogobius melanostomus, assembly GCA_007210695.1. Lineage (NCBI taxonomy): Eukaryota > Metazoa > Chordata > Actinopteri > Gobiiformes > Gobiidae > Neogobius > Neogobius melanostomus. Next base: position 110,273 of record VHKM01000432.1, read on the forward strand.
CTAGCCTTGCCCTAGCCTAGCGCCACTAGACTCTTCAAAAATAAGAACTGCATGAATTTAAGAACAAAATATCTCCAGACATCAACAACACTCTGGATAACTAGGAAATGAGGCCCAATGTAAAAAATCCTGAAATATCCCTTTAATTCTGTCTCTGGATCAACAGCATCAAGATTTTTTTCGGTTCCTGCTTTCGATACTTTTCTCTATCGGTAGAACTTAAACTTTCCTTGCGACACAGAGCGGTATCGTTATCCGGTGCTCAGCCCAGGTCATGATTTAAGGTTGAGACGTTCCTTCACCTGCAGCGTCTCACACTCTCATTTTCTCTGTGTCGGGTGAACTCCGCCTCAGGCCCATAGTTACTCCAGTGTCCTCAGAGCAGAAGTGTTCCTCTGGTTCTGTGACCGGCCCCTGGACTCGTGCGTTTGGATTTTGCACTCGGACTTTTCTCAAACTCAGTCTTCCAAAAAAAACAAGTGCGTTTTTATCTGTACATACGGATCTAAGGTTTTGATAAAACGGACTCGGAAAGTATTTTGCTCCTGGATGAGGCCAGAAAAAGCTTTCTAACATGTACAGCTAATGCTATTTCTAATTAAAAAATGTGAATAACCGACTTTGTGCTGTTTTTACTGTTTTACAAACACGATACAAATCTAATCTGTGATCATTGGCCCTCGAGCGTTTTGTCTCCTTTAATCTTAGATCACCGTATTAGTGCAAAGGCTATAATACTGCATTTTGAAAAAACTAAACTGTGCCTATGAGTTATTACTGTAGGGGCGCTAGCGCGTCTTCTCTATGCCTGACAAACTGCAAGAGTGTGTTTGGACCGTGCTTTTTATTTGTATTTGCATAACTATTTAAATATCAACATCTTTCTGAAGCACAAAAACAGTATTTTTTCTGTATTTTGTGACGTATTCTGTTAAGTACAAGTTTCCAATAGTTTGAATAACTTGATTCCAGATTTCTCTTGATCATTTTAGAACAAAGGTCACTCTCTTTGTAGAGCCGAGGGCCAAACGAGAGCATTAAGTTATTTAAGGGCGACCAGTTCAAAATAATATCCTGAAGACTTAAAGTTAATTATTATTAAACAGTTTGTGGTAAATGGTCTCAGCTTCTATAGTGCGTTTCTACCTTCATAAAGGATAAAATAAAGGTCTCTGCATTTGAGCCGTCCCACGACGCCGCTGGGACGGCCCGTGAGGAGCAGTGGGCCCGGAGCCAGATGTGGAGCCAGGCTGATGGTCAGAAACACCTGGAGGATTCACCTACATCCACACAGAAAGGCAAAGTCAGTTACACCGACACGTTTAAACAGCTGCTGAGTCACAGACACAAATAACTGTATTTTTAACATCAAGCAGAAACAACTGTAGCGATTATACATGTTTTTGAAAGTCCCAAAGGGCCCACGGGCCTCGGGTTGGTGACCCCGGTCTCGAATGCAGTTGTTTTGTCCTGACCTGAATCATCTCAATAACAATCAGATCTTTAAATGTAGTTTGACGTGAACACGGCCTGTTTCACAGAGGGTTTAATAAATCACCTTAAATAATTCAGTCTTTGTTACAGAAAAATCCCTATTAGATTTTAACGACACATTTAAACAATGTTTGGGAGAATAACTTGAAATTGTATTTAGTTACTGAATACTTTACTTTAAATGTATTTTGTGACGTATTCTGTTACTCTAATCAGAGAACTGTATTCTGAATACTTTGAATACTTTAGATACTTTCACATTGATTGTCATTATATTTATGTATAAATATGGCATATAATTACAAACGTGAAGATTATGATTGTTATAAACTCGCCATTAATGAGGAACTCTAACTCTGTCGGCCAATAGAGCAGCAGATCCAGCATCATGTGACATGTGTTTGTTTGAACTGTGGCTTAAGGCGTTTAAATCTTATTATTTTATTAGGAGGAAAAACAGCTCAACATTAAAAGTTCTTAATAATGTTGTGAATACGGAGGTGAAATGTTTTCCCTTGATATTTGGAAAAGTAACTTTACCAGAAAACAGTTACACAAAATGAGTATTCTAAATACATGTATTTAGTTACTCCCCAACACGTTATTATTAAACGTTATAAAAATCCATTAAAGTGACAAAGTAATTGAGTTTGCTCCCGTGGCTTCTCTTTGCATAAGAAAAGATCTGTTTCATTGATTTACCTTTGAGTGAATCTGAGCTGAGATTAGATCAGTCACATTTTCCTTTGAGTGAAGTTTCAGCGCGAACGATTCACACACAAAGTACTGATACCACTGCTCAAATAACCGAGCATAGTTTCTCCAGTTCAGCTTTACCCAATCTAAAAGCTTCTTGAAAAAGTGTCAAAATGGCAACAACAAAAACAATGAAAGTGTCAGAAAAAGCCACAAAACGAGCAACAGAAAGAGATTAAAAAGCGATGTAAATAAAAAGTCAAAAAAGTGACAACGCAACCTTTTAGATTTGGGTAAAGCTGAACTGGAGAAAATGCCGGGGGTTAAGAGGTTAAACTGAAGTGTTTTCTGTAGAAGTACTTGTGTATTCAAAGTACTGAAGTAAATGAACAGCAGTGAATGTTCTAAAGTCACATGAAAACCGTTATAGCCTTTAACCATTTTACCCTCTCGCCTTTTCCATCAGCTGAGCAGAGAAATAAACACATGTAGAAAACAATCTGGGCTTTTATTTATGCGTAGATCAATCAATGTTCTTTAATTACGTCAAAAAATAAGTAAAAGCCTCATTAATTATACGATGACTCGTCAAAACATCAAGTAATATTAAAACAAGAAAAAACTATCTAGATGTGGATGTTTATCATTTCCCTTTTACCCAATGGAAAAAGTTCATTTGAAAACCAATAACGATATTTATGTGTTTTTTTAAGAATTGGATAAACCCACTTCATATCATGTGTGTGTTTTGCCAAATTGGTTTTGATGCTGCTGTGGGAAGAGGTTTTGGCTGATGGTAAACGATATCGTGCCCATTTATTAGAATAACACAGTATATGAATACAGAATGTTACTATTTACATACATTTGTTTGCGTCTCCAAAGATCGTCTGGAAAATATGTTTTTTAAAGATGTTGGTGGTTCATTTAAGTTTAAAGTCTCTAAAAAAACAAAAAATAATTTAATGTAATGTCTAATTTTAATTTGCTTGTCTACCAAAGCCAACCAATAAAAATGAACAAAGCAAAAACTATTTTTACATTTAAATTGTCTGTAGTTTGTTACTCATTGTTTAAGAACCCTGACCCAGTTATGTATTCTCTGGAAACACAAAGATCGTTGCAGAAAGAAACAAAAAATAAATTGACTTTTTTTTTATCAGGCCCAAAATCATCTTTGAGAAGTGAAAACACATTTTTCATCAAAAGAGGGTCATTTTACAGCACATTTTTTCCTTCTTTTTTTTGCCTGCTAATTCAAATCATTGAATAATCATCATAATAATCATTAAATCATTTTTAAAAAAAGTTTTATTTTCACAAAATATAATGTGTGGTTCAACTGGCCCTACACCCCAATATAGTTCATTTAAAAAATAAACTTGATATTCTTCGTATAAAGTGCCTTAAAACTTCAGAAGAATGTTATTGTTGTTGCAGCTTGGACTTTTCCCATTATCTGCGGACATTTATCTCGCCTTTTTCATTTAAAGTTTCCTGTAATACCTTGTTAGTTTTATGCAAATTGTGCCTTTTTCTCCCCGCGGGGCAGCGGCGGGATTAGCCTGTTTTTCAACAGGATTTGATGTGGTTTTCGGTGTAAAATTAACTTTGCGGCTCCTTTTCAGACGCAAATGTGTCTCTTCTTTTGTTTACGGTGACTTCACTTCACTTTTACGTGCTCGACGTAAAACAGCCACGTTGGCGCCAGTGCCCAGGACCATAGAAATCACAGAAACGCCTTCAGTGGCTTCGCTCCAGGCCGCCATCTTGGTCCGGCATATGTTGTTATTATGTTATTATTATGTTATTACGCCAGCCAATGTAATGTAATGGCACTGGCGTAATGACTGTTGGCATTTTTCTGATAAAACCCATTATAACAACAAATAATGGAAAAGACTGATCATAAGGATTAAGGATGGCTACTAATCAGTTTGATATTTTTACAATATTCTTCCCACATTTAGAAAGTTTTTTTATTGAAGTAATTGCTGTAATTAAAATTCTAGAACGGGAAGGTGCCTTAAAACGGTGAAAAATAGTATCTGTATAAACAAGCTGATGCCCTCTTGTTATTGTAATACAAATGTAATTTGTATTGCCTTTTTGATTCAGACAAAATTTTCAGACTTTGCAATATTTTATTTTATTTTTTTACTTTTAGACGCTAATTTGTACCTAAACAGTAAAATCTCCAAAGGTCTGTACATTCATTAACTAGGCATTGACCTAAATGTGGTTGAAGGTTGATAAAAAGCTGGAAACACAAGGTTCATAATTTGCTATGTTTTGTGGCTAAAGCTAACGGCTAAAGGAAAAATACATTGAGCAGGCTAAAGCTAACACAATCTGACAGGTTTCCCGGACTAGCTTGATTGCTAACGGTCCGCATGCGTAAGGATCGACTGCCGCTTCTCCTTTTTATTTCTACGCTCAGGCCCCGCCCCGAAACCCCCATTGCGCCCGCCCCCTTTTCAAACCCGCCAACCGCGCTCCGATTGGTCCCCGGGCCGCACGTGACCAACGGTCGCGGGAAGTGCAGCTCCACGCGCTGCTCGGAGGGCGTCTTCATCTTAACTCCACAACAACATCCCCGTTTACTTCGCTTTACTTTAGAGACACTTTATCACGGGTTTCGAGAGGATACTCCGACCGGACACCGATACCCGTCTGCGGGGGACTTTACCGACTCCGTGTCAGCTTTGTGGCCGCTTTTGGGACGCGTTTGTGGCGGTGAGAAGTTGCAGCCAGTGCGGGCCGTGGCGGTTTGAGGGGCGTGTGGAAGTTTGTGAACATTAACAGACTTTGGGCGCTTTTAAAAGTAGATTTTATGTGATTTGCGTTTGTTTTAAGTAAGAGAACAGTCATACAGGGTGGTGAAGTCCGTTAGAGACGCAGCGGGTCTGGGTTTCGCCCTTGTTTTGACGCTCTTTTGGCACTTTTTCTGACCAAGTGTCCGACATGTCGCGCTCCAGCCGCAGACACGGCTCCGCGTCGCCGCAGTGCAAAGCCGTGATCCGACAGAAGCTGCTCTTCTCCGGCAGCGACGGAGAGGACGAGCCCATCGACGACGTGAACAACAGCACCGGCGGAGAGTCGGGCTTCACGGAGATGGACTCCCCGGTGGCGGCGCGCAGGGACGCGGCCTGCGCCCTGGACCAGTCCGCCGAGGACGTGGAGCTCTGGGGCGAGGAGGAGGAGGACCTGAGCTTCGGCTCCTCTCCCACACATCTGCAGTCCCCACGGGCTGCCTGTTCTCCACCTGCTCCCCCAGCCCCAGGAAGCCCCTGTCCCGGCTGTTCGGGGACTCTCCGGACGAGGGGGAACCGTCCAGCTCCCCCATCCCGGACTGTCCAGACACTCCCCCGCACAAAACCTTCAGGAAACTGCGGCTCTTCGACACCCCGCACACGCCTAAGGTACGTCTGACCCTCTGTGCTTCAAACACAACCTTTTTACTCTTTTAAACGACCTCTTTAAATCCTTATGTGACGGAATGTGCCTGATGTTTGTTTGTCTGTGTTGGAAAGTCATTGAGCAAAGATTAAGACATGAAATCAAACTCAAACTGGCCTTAAATCATTGTTTGGGGTAAAGTAATGGCATTGCTGAACATGATTATGGAATATGTTCGTTGAAAAACACATTCAGCTGCAGTTTTGAAAGAAAATATAACATTTTTGGGCTTTTAAAATAAGTAATTGGCTTTATACAGTTTAAGTCATCATGAAACCAGGTCCTAATGTGACCTGTTGTCTCTAATCAAGTGTTTCGATGGTTTCGCAACATTAACGAAGACAAGAACCACATGTTAGTGCTGCTTTTACACCTGATGATAAATCATTATTTAGAAAGTGTATCGCCCAAGTTACAGGCTTGACCTGTTGAATGATGTTTACAGAATAAAGTACCTTTATGTTTTTGTCTGTAAAAACGCTCAAACCACTTGTTGATTAAACACAACAGGTCACATTCCATCACATTAGAGGAGGAGCTGCTGCCCTGTTCACTGGACCCGCTCTGCACCCGGGCTTTTTAACGCTCTTAACTGTGCAGGGCAAAACTGTAAACTAATCAACACCATATCGAGGATGGAAATGACAACTGGGAAGCGGCAAGATCACGGATAATATGTATTTAATTCATTACATTTTCATCATTTCCTAGTTATCCAGAGTGTTGTTGATGTCTGGAGATATTTTTTCTTAAATTCATGCAGTTCTTATATTTGAAGAGTCTAGTGGCGCTAGGCTAGGGCAAGGCTAAAGCATTTCTATGGTATCAGTTAGCCTGCATTAAAAACAGTGTGACCCACTCCACAGTGCACCTGAGGTAAATCACTTATAACACCAGACTAACCATATAAATGTCTGTGTTAATAGAATCATGTTTGAAATATAACTGACCTTGTATCACATGAATTACCGCATTTTGAGGGACTATTTTCTCGCAGATCACTCCGCCGCTGCGTTAGCTTACAGCCACGAAGCTGATGCTGCTCAAATATAAGTTATTTTAAATGATTCTATTAACACAGACATTTATATGGTTAGTCTGGTGTTATAAGTGATTTACCTCAGGTGCACTGTGGAGTGGGTCACACTGTTTTTAATGCAGGCTAACTGATACCATAGACATGCACTAGCCTAGCATTAGCCTAGCGCCACTAGACTCTTCAAATATTAGAACTGCATGAATTTAAGAAAAAAATATCTCCAGACATCAACAACACTCTGGATAACTAGGAAATGAGGCCCAATGTCAAAAATCCTGAAATATCCCTTTAAGTGTGTTTGACATTGATAAATCTGTAACTAAGTAAAGGCCTTTTGTCTCTTGCTTTGTTCCAGACATCGTACATGAAACTAGAGCGTTGTTGTGATTGTGCTTCTTTTCTGTTGATGATTTTAATTGTATTGATTTTGGGGGTGTGGCTTATAAGCTCCTTCTGAGCAGAGTCTTTGCTGCTCAAATAAACTAAACTTTAGATAAGGATTTAAAGCCTCTATACCGGACTCTTTCCCTCCCAGTAGTAGTTGTTGTTTTCCACTTGTGTGTCGTAAACTCTGGCATTTATGTGAAAGTGACCCCGAAGTTGTGGAATGTGCCCAGAAACTCGTCCCAAAGCTGCAACTATGTTAGAAATGAGTTTGGACAAGAGTTTGAGCGGCTTCTTCTTTTAACAAGAGAATCCTGTCGAGGCCTTTAAGAGAATTAGCAGCTTATCCAGATGTTGTAAGACCCAAACCCCAGTCCTGACCTGCTGACGTTTACCCAAATAATGCACCGATAGAACTGAAAAAGCTTAATGTTGCATCAAAACACTTGATTAGACAAACAGGTCACACTAGGACCTGGTTTAATGTAGTTTTAAACTGTATAAAGAGATACAATCCAAACTGGACAAAATGTGCTCGGTGTTTTTTATGTCAATCGTTGATGCTTTAAAGTTCTAATTAACTTAGTCTCTAAACTTATCAAAGTATCAACCTTTATTATTTATGCCAGTTTTGTTTTTTTATGTTGTGCAGGATCTGATGGAATAAATGGCCTTTTCTGCAAGATTCTGATTTATGAATTATCCCAGTGCAGGATCTGAAAGTCCCGTCTGTTTCTCCTTAAACGTTAAAGGTCTGAGCTTTAGTTTCTGGGCGTTTCACTCTGTCCTGTTACACTGAGACACTTACACAACACACGCTCAGATCTGGGTCACTGGGTTAAACTCCAGGAATGTTTGAATGTTTGAACAGGACCGACCCACAATGCACCGGCTGTAGGAGAAGCCTGTCCCTGCAGAGAACAGACAGAATCCCCTGCGTTTCTCTGGGCGTCCGAAGCTTTGAGTCTAAACTATTTGGAAATGGTGACGTCGCTCGACTTTTCTGCTGCAAAAGTTTATGGAAAATGCAAAAGAAAAGAAACCACAGTGAAAAGACATAAAATGGAAAACGAAGCCTGTGAAAACCGACAGCTCTCGACTCGTGCAGATCAAGCCCTGGTTTGATTTTAAAGCGACGAGACAGAATTTAAAAATGTTAAAATGATGTGTTTTACTCCCCCTACCTGCTCCAGCAATGTTCTAATGTGTAGACTGAGCCCAGACCTTTCACCACAACTACTGCGATGAAATAACTTCTTCAAAAAGTCCCTGTAAATTCCTGAATCTTTTTTGTTTTTGTTTTCAAAATGAACATGACTCATTGTAAAACCAAAAGATGTTCTCTTCTTTTTTCCTTTTTTTTAATCAATTCTTTTATTTTTTAACTTTATTTTAATCGGTGTGACTCGATGTTCGATGACTCATCGCTTCCCTGGTCTGCAGGTTTAGTAACTCGCAGACACCAGGGAAACCTGTGGGATCGATGTAGTTGAACTTTATTGCATAGATCAGGTGTTGAGTCAGTCCTGAGCTGCTGTCGCCCAACGTGACCAGTGTGTTTAGTTTATTTGTTTATTTGAGCAGCAAACACTTTGCTCAGAAGGAGTGGGCCGAAGCAAGAGCTTATAAGCCCCGCCCAGTGTTAATTATGACACATTTTAATTTAGTTTTAGTCTTTTGACAAAAATGTAATTCAATTTTAGTCGAGATTTAGTCAAATAATATCTTCAATTTTAGTTTAAGACAAATTGAGTGGACTTTGCATTTATAATATTAATAATAATCATATTTAATCAGCTCCTCGGCTCCACATGAACAAAGCTCAGAGGATTTACATGAGGCTCTTTCAGACGGTCAGAAGTTTGGATGATTTTAGTTCTTTTTATTTAGTCTTATTTTAGTCACAAAAATATCACTTTGACTAAAATTAAGACTAAATGTTTTCGACAAAACTAACACTGCGCCCAAAATCAATACAATTAAATCAATATTATTAAAATCATCAACAGAAAAGAAGCACAATCATAACAACGCTCTAGTTTCATGTACGATGTCTGGTACAAAGAGACAAAAGGCCATAACTTACAGATCAATGTCAAACACAAACATTCCCCAAAGTCACTAGTTTGTGTTAAAGAACATTAAATATTATCTGTGATCTCGCTGCTTCCCATTTCCATCTTTATATGGTATTGATTAGTTTAGTTTTGCTTGGTTTAGAGGTCGAGGAAACCAGAGCAAACCTTCACAGATGTGCAGAACATGCAAACGTGTGCGGAGACCCCGGGGATCGAACCGGAGACCTTCCCTGGAGTTTTGTAGAGACTCTGGTGCTGTTTTGGTTTTGGCAAGCAAAGAAACTCCTAACTCCTAAACCAGGCCCAACACGAGGCTAAACTGGGAGTAAATCCATTCTAAGAGTGAACATTAGCCTCCTGTGGGTTATGAGGATTGTGTCACCTGTACTGTTCCATTGTGCCGGGTCTCGTGGCGGTTTAGTTTGGTGTAAAACGATCCGACTTCTCTCAAATCTGTTCAGAAGAAGCTCGTGTTTCCAAACCCGAGCGGCAGCTGCGAGTCCCGGACAAACGGTTTGAAACAGATTCAAACCGCACGAAACGGCAGCTTTTTGTTTTTGTGGCTTTTAAATTAGCAACGAGACGCTAAACCTGAGGCCGCTGTGACATGTTACACTGAGCCGCCAGGAGGGTCCTCAACACGAGGCCCGGGGAGTCACAGAGGGACCTGTGGAGCTGAAGAGAGTCTGTCCTCCAACATGGCCGTGTCACTCCCTGGTCTTTCCCACACTTATTCACTAATACTGACATGTTTGGTATCCACGTGTAGCAGGAAAGACACTGTGATCCAAATATGGTCATTTCCTTTGTGGGAGACGCAGCGGCTAAAGACGGGAGGAATAAAAACCATGGAGGCGTTAAAATGTTTTGGTCAATGAATGAACTGAACTGAAATCTACTTCAGTTCAGTTTCAATCCCAGAGACGTGAAATCTGAGTTCGTGACATTGTTCGAACCTTTTGCATCAAATGTTAAATAAAGGAATTAACATGAGAATCATCTGTGTCCTCAGAGTCTTCTATCCAGAGCCAGGACGTCGGCCGGATCGTCCAATCGCAGAGTGGCGCTGTTCAAAGCGACCAATCGGGGAAGGCCCTGACGGACAGTGGGCGGCGGCATCAGCAGACGCCGCTGGTCAACTTTAACCCCTTCACGCCGGACTCTCTGCTGATCCAGTCGGCCACGCAGCAGCGAGCCAATCGCAAGAGGGCGCACTGGAACGAGTGAGTGTCCCAGAGCGTCACTAACGCCTCCAAACGCGACGGGAAAGAGGAGTTTCTTCTTGTTGCCGTCGATTGAAAGGTTTTTTTTACAGTGGAAAAGGCTCAGAGCTTTAATATGAGGCCTTACGCGCTGTTGCTTCTATTTGGACGCTTGAAAGGCTGTAATCAGACTCATGAGTTCACTTAGGGCGATATGAAGATATTAGAGCCGATCTCCAGAGCTGACGATCTGTTTTTGTGGGATCGTTTTATCAGTTTTTCTCTTTTCACCGTCAGTGACGTAAACTCAAGCCACAAACTTTCTGCGACGCAATGTCTGATAATGCGTTTAGCTAATGCGTTTAGCAGCGAGACGCTCCTCTACAGAGCATACACACGACCAGGCTCCTCAGTCTAAACCAGGGGTGCCCAAAGTGGGGCCCGTGGGCCAAATTTAGCCCGCCGAAACAATTCTGTTGGCCCGCCAAAGAGTGACCTACTTTTGCGCTACAGGTATGGTTAATACTCCCATTCATTCTCAATGGTAAATATGGATGCAGTACACGTTTTGGCCACTAGCGTCAAATTGGGGGCACTGTTTCACTCCTTTCACAAAGTTAAGGAAACACTGTTGTGGTGTCTTGGTGTTTATCACAGAGCTTTGTAGCATCAACTTTCAGTTTTCCAACTTTTATGGCAAAGTTTGTTGACATCAACATAGGTCGTGTTAAAAATGGATTTATAAAAGACTTTATGCTGAACTGACACTTTCAAAATGATCTAATGTTGCATTTTCTTTGAGTTAATGAATGAGGCAAAGTCACTGTAGATACAGGTGGTGTTTTTTACATATTGCTACTATAGTTGTTTTTGTTCGACTAAAACTAGGCTTTTGCCAGAGTTAACATTTGTTTAATATAGCATCTTATTTGCATAGATATAATCAAATGCAAATATATACCGACAAATAAAATAAAGTAACTATAATTCTTTGCAGTTATGTGTTTCACGCTTGACATCGCTGTGTTTGGCCCGTGACCCACTGGCACTTTTCATTTTGGCCTCGGAGACAAAAAGTTTGGGCACCGCTGGTCTGGAGGTTTAAAATGTTTTAATCCGTTCTGTCTTTCATTGGTCATGTCAGTGTCTTTCCCCTGTAACGCCGCTGCTCTGCGTAGATCAGTGTGTTTATTTACCTGACACACGTGTGAAGAAGCGAGCGTGTCCTTTGTCCTCACAGTTCTGTCCGGCACCACATCCTTCATCTGTTTCATTTAAATCCTGCACCGTTTATCCAGGTCTTTGAAAGTGTAAAAGTTCCCCAAAACACCGTGACTCTTGAGTTCATTATTGTCACATCGCCCGACAGTGACAAACCTCTTCCTGTTTGAGTTTTACACAATAAAAGTCACTGCATGTTATCGGTTCAGTAAGACTCTTATTGTGAAAGGGTGCGACCGAGTGTTACATTTACAGCAGCTCGATGCCAAACTTACTCTTTTACTTCAACTTAATATTATTGTTTTTCATTTATAAAGTGAGTTTGCTTTGGGTCCAAGTCTATTATTGCTGTGTTGATTTAACACAGTTGAATTAATTAGAATAGTATTTTTCTTCAGTGTGTAATTTAAAGAGGGGGTATTATGCTTTTTTCAGTCACATAGCACCAGTCTATAGCATACTACAATGATGACGTAACCTTCTGTTGGTCTGTATATGCAGTAAATTAAAATAACTGCCTTGAATAAAATTGCTCTCTCAAAATGGCTGTACTGAACGTCTTGAAATAGGCCTCTGTCTCTTTAAGAAGCTTTCCGACACGCCCCCTTCAGCACACTGCTGTGGCATCTAAACAACACTACTGTGCGGGGAGGGGGCTCTGCTGAGCTGAGGAGCAGTGGTTGGTGGCTTGGCTGGTGACGAAAGGTCCAGAGGCGTCTCCAGGAGGTGGGGGCGTTCCTAGGAGGACTGAGGCATAGCTACACCTAAAATGGCTGCCGTCTAAGTTTTTACTGATTACTCAAAAATATGTGAATGAGCCAAGGCAACACTCCAGGCATGTGTTTAATGAGGGAATGACATGATATAAAGCTTGAAAAAGTCCATTTTACATAATACCCCCTTTAAGTTATTTTGTCATTATAAAAAAATCATGATAAAATTGAAATCGTAAGTTTATAATTCAAAAATTGTGATATTCTATTTTTGCCATATCGCCCTCCCCTACGTTCACTTCAGGCGCCACTGCTGTAAAAATAAAAACCTAAGATGGTGTCCTCGTCTCCCAGCGCAGTCTTTCAGTTGGTCTTTCTCAGTTTTAGTAAAGTGTTCGTGCATCCGGATCTGCCTCCCTCTCTTTACTCTGAATGTCCTGGTTTTAAATGTTTATCTTTTGCAGTTCCTGTGGTGAAGACATGGAGGCGAGCGACGGAGAAGGAGACGAGGAAGTCCTCCCGCCTCCAAAGGTAAGACTCTCCTTTACTTCCTGTCGTTTCATCGTCTGCGTTTCCTGACGACTCGTTTGTTTTCCAGCGAGTGACCATGATGGGCGGAGACATGTCGTCCCGTTACGCCTCCGAGTTCCTGGAGCTGGAGAAGATCGGCTGCGGCGAGTTCGGCGCCGTGTTCAAGTGCGTCAAACGCTTGGACGGATGTATCTACGCCATAAAGAGGTCCAAGAAGCCGCTCGCCGGATCCATCGACGAGTGAGTCTCAGTTATAGAGTCTTACACACAGAGTTCAGTGTGAGACTTCAGGAGGATCTTTAACCTCTTAACCCCCGCCTCAACTGAGTGCTTTACCCAAATCGAAAAGCTTCTGGACTGGAGCTTAAATTGATAGGATTTATTTGAGTGATTATTTACAACAACATATTACAGTGCAGAAAAAGACTCAAAAGGAGCAGGCCGAAGCTAGAAAGCGCCTACCCCCGTATTGAAGATTATATTTACAATATAACACTTTATATTACAAATTCCTGAATTACTTATTTTTATTTACAATTTATACTTTGTTTTCTTTCTTATTCCTCATTCCCGTTCACATAATAACCATATCCAATCATTACTTATAAACACCAGTCACCATTCTATTAATTGACTATTACTTTAGTTATAAGTATTGCATAGACAACACGACCTATAAGTAACTGTAATCTTGTGATATATGCTGATTCCTGGTGAAGGTACCAACGCAATGGATGGGACAGCCAGTGCATTCAGGTTTTAAAGGTGGTTATTGAGGTGTAGTAGTAGTGGGGGTTATGGGCTTGGGTTGGAGGTATGATGGGCCATGAGGGAGAGCAGTGGTTCGTCTATGGAAGAACAGAGGGAGAACCAATCAATAAATATAAGTGACAGGTAAAAGCACAATAGCTTTAAAGGTAGCAATAAAGTCGGAAAGAGTTTTGGGATTATTGGACTCACTGTCATTCACACACTGCTGCTCCTGGAAGTTGGATGGCTCCACCATGCGGCTTGGGCAGGACAAAATGGCAGAACAGGTGGACTGCTCCCCTAATTATAGACTCTGGGTGGAGCCAGGAGGCTGGAGGAGGGCCAAAGCAGGAGTAAAGGGGAGGGAATTTCCCACAAAAGGAGGGGGATTTTCCACACGACCCATTATTATTGTCATTTCCATTTCCACTGTAAAATATTGGTTGTGATTGTTTTATTATTTGTTGTTTGCCTTGTTTAGTGAGGTGCCTTAAAAAGCCAGGGTGTAATATGGCCAGTAGGTAGAGGGCAGTAGCCGCCCACCAGCAAGCCCTCACCCTGCTGCCCTAACTAGTCTTTGTTGTGAGGCAGTTCTGAGCCCTATACTGGGGGGTGCATTAAAAAGACTAGATTTATGAACCTGTTGAAAGGGGGGGGGCCCGTCCACCAGGTCCATCTCTCGCCTGCCCTCGCTCTATTATGTTTAACCAGCCAATTGGGCGGTAACTCTATAGGCCAAGGTAACGCCTCATTTAAAGCAGTACTAAGTAACTCTTGCCCCTAGAGGCCATGAGCGCAACTGCAGGTGTCGTAGCAAGTTACGATTTTTTTAACTTATTAAATGTCTTTGAGAGTAAATACTACGCTGACAGAAAAGGTGAAGGGAGAGAGGGATGTTGTTCATCCAGTTATACAATGCGAATATTTTTTTTCACTCAAACGTGGCTGTAAATACTGTTTAAGTGGAGCTAGCCCACAGTTAGCTTTGCCCGTTAGCCTGTTAGCTTCTTCTCCGTGATTCTATTAGTGTGTATTGGTTGCTCTGCCCCGGTGGCAGTCAAGTTGCCAAGCATGGTTTTCTGGCCAGAGACACCAGGGGGAGATGAAAGACCCTCCAATCATCCCATTAACACTTGTATTACCCCCAGAGGAACTACGGAAAGGATTTATTAAGGTAAACACGTTACTTAGTTCTGCTTTAAAAGCGAAGACCTACAAAACGGATCTGTTCCCGTGTTGTTGTCACTTTTTTCACGTTTTTTTCCATCACATTTTTGCCACTTTTTTGTTTTACTTTTATCGCTTTTGTCACTAATTTTTGTCAAGTTTTTGTCACTTTTTGTTGAATTTTGTGTCTTTTTTTGTGTCACTTTTTCCTCACACTTTCGTCTGTTCATTTTTGTTGCTATTTTGACACTTTTTTTCAAGAAGCTTTCAGATTTGGGTAAAGCCAAACTGGAGACTGTGCTCAGTTCACGCGGGGGTTAAGAGGTTAAACAGTCACAGTTGTATAAAACGTGCTTGTTCTGCTTGTGCCGTCGTCATGGCGCCTGCTCTGCTCGGCTAAAGCTCTTCTTCTTCTTCAGGCAGAACGCGCTGCGGGAGGTGTACGCCCACGCCGTCCTGGGACAGCACCCCATGTGGTCCGGTACTACAGCGCGTGGGCGGAGGACGACCACATGCTGATCCAGAACGAGTACTGCAACTGCGGGACGCTCTCCGACGTCATCACGGAAAACTACCGGCGCCTGACGTACCTGAGCGAGGCGGAGCTTAAAGACCTGCTGCTGCAAGTCGCCCCGGCCCGCTACGTCCCTCCACGCCTGGTGCACATGGATCCCAGTCTCCACCAGGCCTGGAGCACTGACATCAGCCAGTGAGTCAACACCAAAACATCTAAATATATAAGAAACACGTCCCACTCCACCGGCCTGGAGCACATGGACATCAAGCCCAGTGAGTCTAACACCAGAAACATCTAAATATATAAGAAACACGTCCACTCCACCGGCCTGGAGCACATGGACATCAAGCCCAGTGAGTCTAATACCAGAAACATCTAAATATATAAAAACACGTCCACTCCACCGGCCTGGGCACATGGACATCAAGCCCAGTGAGTCTAATACCAGAAACAATCTAAATATATAAGAAACACGTCCACTCCACCGGCCTGGAGCACATGGACATCAAGCCCAGTGAGTCTAATACCAGAAACACATCTAAATATATAAGAAACACGTCCACTCCACCGGCCTGGTGCACATGGACATCAAGCCCAGTGAGTCTAACCAGAAACATCTAAATATATAAGAAACACGTCCACTCACCGGCCTGGTGCACATGGACATCAAGCCAGTGAGTCCAACACCAGAAACATCTAAATATATAAGAAACACGTCCACTCCACCGGCCTGGTGCACATGGACATCAAGCCCAGTGAGTCCAACACCAGAAACATCTAAATATATAAAAAACACGTCCACTCCACCGGCCTGGTGCACATGGACATCAAGCCCAGTGAGTCCAACACCAGAAACATCTAAATATATAAGAAACACGTCCACTCCACCGGCCTGGTGCACATGGACATCAAGCCCAGTGAGTCTAACACCAGAAACATCTAAATATATAAGAAACACGTCCACTCCACCGGCCTGGAGCACATGGACATCAAGCCCAGTGAGTCTAACACCAGAAACACATCTAAATATATAAGAAACACGTCCACTCCACCGGCCTGGTTCATGTTTACAATATCAGGTCAAGAAATGGGGAAATTTGTGGTAAAAAAAAATGGGGAAAACATAAAAAAAAACCAACAAGTCACTTCCTTTAATGCTGTTCAGTGTTTCCCTTGGGTTTACTGGTTTGGGGGGGGGGTGTATGTTTACACGTGCTGTCGGGTAATATAAAGTGTTTTTAGCAAATGTTATTTCTATATGATATACAATTCAGTTTAAGTAACTGTAAAGCATTTTGGTGATGTAGGAAACAATAATATGTTTTAGAGAATGTAATATCCTATTATTAGATTAGCCTAATGTCGGCTACCATTATTTAGTTTTCCCAGGGGTGTTTGGATTTCCTCATATTCATGTTAAATATTTATCAGTTCCACAGTTTGAGTCTGTTCTGCTTAAAACAAGAGGAGCCAAAATCAGCATTAAGGCTAAGTTCAGGACTTTCTACAGAATCCAGCAGAGCTCAGTGACTTTATGTGAAACAGATGCAACAGCTTCACCTAAACCGTTTAGGCTAAACTCAACTGTTACATTTAGCTTTACAAAGTACCAAAGGGATTTAATGTTATATTATTATTATCATCTAATGCTCTAGTTAAACTTACTCGCTCTGTAGCAGCTCCTGTTTCTCTGATCTTTTCACTGAGCGCAAAACAAGGACCGGATCCATAAAAAACCGGACTGGATTGAACAGGCGTAGTAGCTCATAAAACAAAAACCGGAATGGATTAGCGGAACGGATTTGGTAAAGACGCTCGTTTCGATGGGTGATTAGCGCTGCATAATAAACACTTTAATCTGACCTGTTTGTTTGTTTGTTTCCAGGTAATATCTTTATTTCTCGTAAATCCGTGTCGTCGTGTGAAGATCCAGAAGAAGAGGACGGACTCTCCACCAGCGTGGTCTATAAGATCGGTGAGAAATGCTCTGTTATGACTGTATTCTCTTTATGATGAATGTAATGATCTAACCGCTGCTGTGATCAGGTGACCTGGGTCATGTGACGCGGGTCAATAACCCTCAGGTGGAGGAAGGAGACAGTCGTTATCTGGCCAACGAGGTCCTGCAGGAGGTCAGAAGCTTTACCTTCAGCGTTAGTGAGTGTAGAGTCAAGTGTCTGACGCTGTGGCTGATGTTTCAGGACTACACGAGTTTATCCAAGGCCGACATCTTCGCTCTGGCGCTGACGGTCGTGAGCGCGTCCGGAGCCGAGCCGCTGCCGACCAACGGAGACAAGTGGCACGAGATCCGCCAGGGGAAACTGCCCGCCGTGCCCCAACTGCTGACGCCCGAGTTCACCGCCCTGCTCAAGGTGAGACGACAGGAGGTCAACTACAAGACCTCAGGAGACCCGGGGTTACCAGGGGAAATGTGAATATACTGCACATGATTTACACGTTTAAAACACGTTTAACCTCCGCCTTAACTGAGCTCATTTCCTCCAGTTCAGCTTTACCCAAATCCATGAGGTCGCAGCCTATAGGCCAGAGCCTCATGTGAAAGCTTAGACCTATGAAACTCATCTAATGGAGCTTTTTGCATCGCTTTTCTGGCTTTTATTTTGTCATTTCAGTTTTTTTTTACGTGTTTTCGATGCTTATTTTTAAGCTTAGATTTCAGATCCTGCTGTACCGTGAACTAGGGCTGAACGATATGGACAAAATGTCATATCTCAATATTAATGCCAGATCTCTATCGATACGATATAACTATGGGTTAGGTGAAAACTAAGCATTTTCAGAAAAATAAAAACATAATACAAAAGAGTGCAGTTTTATTGATGAAAATCTATATCGTTTATATCTTGCTTTTCGATTTTAATATTTTGAATGTTCATATCTCGATAACGATCTTTCAGCCCTGAACCCTCGGCTCAAACAGAATAACCACATCTGTCCAGTGGAACCGTTTTCTGACTCTTTGTGTTTGTCCAGCTGATGATCCATCCTGACCCGGCGCGGAGACCGTCCACCTCGGAGCTGATCCGGGCGCCGGTGCTGCTGACGGCGGCGAGGATGGACGCGGATCAGCTGAGGGTGGAGCTGAACGCAGAGAAGTTCAAGAACGCACTACTGGAGAAGTACGTACTTCACCTTCACTGCAGCTTTATACTCGTGTAGTGTCTGAGCTCGACTGCAAAAGGGTCACAGTCTGCAGTCGAGGGAAATATAAGATATTAAACTATCCAACGAAGGATAAAGGACTATTGGCACTAAAGCTACAGAATATCAGAGAAACCTTCTGATCTCTTCCTTAAATGCAACAGCACAGCCTTGTGGACAAGTCGTGCTCTTGCACTTTTTTAGTATTTATAAAAATAGGAACATTTCTCCGGTGCGCTAAAGTTAGCTAACGCTAGCTAAACCTACAGGTGCCACAATGACAATCAGCTACAGGCAGTTATCAGGACCGTGACAAATACACAGCACTTTTATCAAGAAGGGAGACAAACACACGTGAGACTGTAGGCCTGTAAAAGTTCACCACCACAGGTAAAGTTACAGCTCCAGTTTGTGTAACGTTATGTGACTGTCAGTAGCTAGAGGTTAGCATGCTAAGGTGTTAGCCTAGCGGCCCTAGCCTTACCTTAGAGCAGACGTTTGCTTGTTTATTTGGAGACATTTAGCTGGGCGTAGGCCGTCCACATTGGAGATCATTTTTTTCACTCAAACTTGGCTGTAAATACTGTTTAAGTGGCGCTAGCCCACAGTTAGCTTTGCCCGTTAGCCTGTTAGCTTCTCCATGATTCCAGGGGGAGATGAAAGACCCTCCATTCTCCATATGGTTTTCTGAACTGCTCTTAGTCTGGACCAACATCTGGGACAGTGGTTCCATGAGTGGTTCATTTATTCTCCGAGCTCCGGCTAACTCGAGGATCTTTCCAATATCATTACAAAGTGACCGAGTAGACTAAGATCAGGCCGTATTTATCAGTGTCGTGTTCAAAATGAAGCTAAAATACTTTTACTGACAAAACATCATTAAAACTTATCTATCCTTTGAAGTTCATACTGATATGAATATTCGGTTTTAATCTGGAAAAAATCCCTGTTAAAGACCCAGGACCTAAACTCGGTTCTTTTCTCCGTTCAGCTGCAGCGTCTCGACCCAACGTGTCCCTGAAAAGCTGTAACTGTTTCCTGTTGTGTTTCAGGGAGAGCTGTAACTGTTTCCTGTTTCCTGTTGTGTTTCAGGGAGAGCTGTAACTGTTTCCTGTTTCCTGTTGTGTTTCAGGGAGAGCTGTAACTGTTTCCTGTTGTGTTTCAGGGAGAGCTGTAACTGTTTCCTGTTTCCTGTTGTGTTTCAGGGAAAGCTGTAACTGTTTCCTGTTTCCTGTTGTGTTTCAGGGAAAGCTGTAACTGTTTCCTGTTTCCTGTTGTGTTTCAGGGAGAGCTGTAACTGTTTCCTGTTTCCTGTTGTGTTTCAGGGAGAGCTGTAACTGTTTCCTGTTTCCTGTTGTGTTTCAGGGAAAGCTGTAACTGTTTCCTGTTTGTGTTTCAGGGAGAGCTGTAACTGTTTCCTGTTGTGTTTCAGGGAGAGCTGTAACTGTTTCCTGTTTCCTGTTGTGTTTCAGGGAAAGCTGTAACTGTTTCCTGTTTGTGTTTCAGGGAGAGCTGTAACTGTTTCCTGTTGTGTTTCAGGGAGCTGAAGAAGGCCCAGTTGGCCCGAGCGGCCGCTGAGGAGAAAGTCCTGTCGACGGATCGAGTCCAGACGAGGTCGACGCTGCAAACGGCTCCGAGAAACAGCCGCCTGATCGGGAAGAAGATGAACCGCTCCGTCAGCCTCACCATCTACTGACCCAAAACATGTACACCAGGACACGACAGCCCGGAGGCTTTGGCTTCAGGAGAAACTGAGCCCCAAGGAACGTTTGCAAATGGACGTTTCTCTAACGATCTGCAACGAGACAAAGACAAAACTACTGCCTCAAAACGACGGAATCACGAGAGAAAGACTCAAAATGTTCCGTCAAAAAACTAAACTTACTCCTGGTTCGTTCTTTTGTCCACAGACTTTTCTCCTTTAGTGGAGTTTCAGGTTTTCCCACAGGAACGACTCTTAAAGCTTAAACACAGTTACAAAAGTGCTTCATCTTTAAATATCCCCCAGAGACGCTTTGGATAAAAGATCAAGTGTTACGTTAGAAAAATGCAAATGTCACGACGATAAATAAGGCAGACGAGAAAATATGCGAGAAAAAAACATGAAAATCTCAAAACAACATCAATATTTGTGAAACTCGACAGAGTTACTGAAGCTACTTATTTCTCAGACTCATTAGCCAAAAATGCTGCATTTTCTGCTAAAAAAGTCATATTACTAAAGTCGCTACTTCCGGGGTTAGCGTAGCTGCTGCGCCGTTAGCATTTTTACGCTAACCCGGCTGTAGCGATTTTGGTAAATATGACTTTTACAGCAGTAGGTGCAGCATTTTTGGCTAATGGGCCTGATAAATAAGTATGTTCAGTAACTCTGAGTTTCAGAAATATTGATTGTGGTATTAAAGAGTTTTTTGTAGTTTCTCGCACATCTGCGGACCCGGAAGTCGAGCTGTGACGTCACCACTTAACAAACGTATGGGATGATCCGATATCGAGTATCGGCTTCAAATATCCGATACTAAAGTTAGTTTTAACCTCTGCAAACGTGTTTTATAATCGCCGACTAGAGACAAACCATCGTTTAAAATACCCACAGTTCGTTTGTTTATGAAACGCTGTTAAACTCTAAACCTGAATCAAACACATTTTCTCCAACTTCTTTTCTTACGTTCATTAATGTCGACTTGGTTTTAAAGGTTGTTTTTAGAAAGACACTTGATACAACAAAAAGTCTCTGATGAAGACGAGAGACGTCCCAGTCCGTCGAACAAAAGCTTTTTGTTACACCTGTGTCTTTTCTAAAAGAACCGTCAAAACCGAGAAAAATGCAACAAAAACAAGAAAAAAAAAGTGTCAAAAAAAGGAAGAAAAAAAATGTACCATCTTGTTTTGTCGGTCTTAGCTTTCAAATGAGGTGTTACTCTGTCGCTGAACTGGAGAAAATGCACTCGTTCATGTGGGGAAAGTCTCTTGGTATCGGTTAATATCGGCCGATACTCAAACCTCCAGTATCGGCATTTGTTCCCAAACTAAACCAGATCCAAAACCAAATTTTTTTAATGCAGAAAACTTTATTTAAAAAACCAAACAATTTATCCCTGTGTGAAAAGTCTGTGGGAAAAACGAACGGGAAATCTACTTCCTGTTTCCTTGTTGAATGTAAAGCTTTCGATCAAAGCACTTTTCAAATCGAGTTTCCCTGAACGAGTCGTGGAAACGTTTAACAGATTAAAAGCAAAAAGTAAAGTGTTTAAAAGAACGTAGAGAGAGCTGCTGCTGCTATGAGTGTGAGCGAGAGCGAAACTGACGAAGAAACGGCGACAAACCAGACTCTGACCTTCAGCTCCTTCATGTCTGTTTCTATTTGTTTTTATGTTTTAATCTCCACGTTTTCTACCAACAAGTGTCATGTTTTTGTTTCGCCTCCGCAGGGCCGTGTCTCAGGGGATCCAATCATAGACTTGAACGATTGAGCCTCGGAAATATTGAACGTTATCAAAGACTCTAAAGCAATAAAGTAAAATATCCCTCAGGAGCCGATACGTGTGAAAAGTCCTGTAACTGTCGCTGAAAACAAAGTAATAAAAACTAATAATAATATAGTGTTACATTCGAAAACTGTGACAGAAAATGCAAATGTGCAGACGATAAATATTGAGCCCGATGTGTTTATTTAAGGCTCGTTCATACGTCGTCATAGCGGCAACAACAAACTGAACTAACCACACGTTAAGTGATGTCATCGCTAAGGGTACACTGTAAAATGTAAAATTTGTTTCAACTCAAAAAACTCATTCCAAGGGCTGCCAAGAAATTTTATGTGTAACCAATAACCATTTTACAATCTAGTCGATTTGAAATTTGAGATTCACCTCTTTCGTTCAATTGTATTCTTAGGTTGACACAACTGTTTCCAGTTGTCTGAAGTGAAAAACTTAGGTTGACACAACTGATTTAATTTGTAACTGACGTTTTTCACTTCACTAGACTAGATCGACTAGATTGTAAAATGGTTATTGGTTACACATAAAATTTCTTGGCAGCCCTTGGAATGAGTTTTTTGAGTTGAAACAAATTTTACAGTGTGGGAACCTCTGGGTACATCACGATTCGATACGAGCGATACATGGCTCACGATAACGATTATCTCATGATACGCCGATACTGCGATAATCGATATATTGCACAAAAATAACCTACGATACATCACGATTAAAAAAAACATGCTACTTTTAACCTTTATTTGAACATACTACATATTATTCATCATTTACATTTCTTTTCATGTGCTTTGTACCACTTTTATAAATGATCCCTGACTTACTCACTGAAAATGGGTCATAGATCTGTCAGTGACTTCATTTAAATAAACAAGAAACCACAGTCCTGTTTAAAAAGTAATAAATCAACCCCAGATTAATCTTCTTTATAATTATAAAAACTATCATTAGAAGTAATTTGTGTGACAGTGTTTGGTCCAAGTGCTTAAAACTGTAGTGCTGCCCCCTGCTGGTCTGACTGAATTCTTTATCATTGTTGGCCTCTATTGACTCATTAATATGCATGACGTCATCAAAAGTATCAGTCGGAATAAAATATCGGTATCGAATGGTCCCGCAAAAATAACGATATATCAGAAAATCGATATATTGTCACATTTACTTTAGTGATGCTTTTCTGACATTAATTATCTACGAATTTTTTCCAAACACAACGAAGGATGTTGTTAGCTGCGTTTATCAACAGTTTGGACCCGGAAGTCGATAATTATTGTAACGTATAGACCTTCAGTTACAAGACGTTTCCATGGCTACAAGGCAAAGAGGACTTTTAAAAACACCCCATGAGCCCCCGTGATTAAAGCCCCTGGACACGCCCCTGGGTCAAACTAAACTCACTTTTATTATTTGGCTAAAATTGAAAAATCTTGCATCAATTAACGAAAAATTTAAACTTGTAACAAAATGGCCGACATTTTAGTCTAAAAAAAAAAAGGGATTTTTCATGTTTTGTTTTAACCGTTTTCCTGATTTAAATGTTTGTTCCTGCGTTTTTAAATCTGCCGTGCTTATAAAGTCCTTTTGTCTGAGGTGAAAATGTCGTATTTTGTAAAGGTTTGATTTTGGTCCAGATTCTGGAGTTTTCTAGAAATGTGTTTGCGGCTCAGTATTGTTTTAAAAAGTGAAGTATTTAAATGGAGCCGTTTAAACTGAGGAGAATATTCATGGTTTTGTCTGAATTGCGCCGTTTCGCCTCCATCATGGTTTGGTCCCGTTCGTCTCTTTTTCTGCCGCTTTAGAAACAATCGTGTCGTTCGTCTTTAGTTTTTCTCATTAAACTTAGCGACTGTTTAAAGAAAATCACTTTGTTCTCTCTGTACATGAACCTGTTCTGTAAATATGTTTTAATAAACCTCTCTCTGAAACTTCATGGTTTGGTGGAGTCACTTTGGCGACCTCTAGTGGCCACACGAGTTAGAGCAGGAGGAAAATATTATCCGCCCAAAGCCAAAATCCAACGTGACAAATATAAACCATTTGCTGTTAATAAAGACACAAAGACGACATGGAAACGACTTTTAATTAAAATTGTGAACAGAATCGTATTTTTTAACAAAGTGACAAAGTAAGAAATGTCTCGTTTAGAAGCGAAAATCCAAACGTAAACTTGAAACTTCAACATGTGAGACATTTATAAAAGCGTCTTCTGAATCACCAGCTGAAAACGCGAATGAAAATCCGCCTCATTTTTACGGAAAAAAACCTGCGAAGCTGAACCGAGGCTTTGACCCAAACATCGCAAACTCACTAAATATGTTTTACAAAACTTAAAGGGATATTTCAGGATTTTTGACATTGGGCCTCATTTCCTAGTTATCCAGAGTGTTGTTGATGTCTGGAGATATTTTTTTCTTAAATTCATGCAGTTCTTATATTTGAAGAGCCTAGTGCGCTAGGCTAGGGCAAGGCTAAAGCATTTCTATGGTCTCAGTTAGCCTGCATTAAAAACAGTGTGACCCACTCCACAGTGCACCTGAGGTAAATCACTTATAACACCAGACTAACCATATAAATGTCTGTGTTAATAGAATAATGTTTGAAATATAACTGACCTTGTATCACATGAATTAGCGCATTTTGAGGGACTATTTCCTCGCAGATCACTCCGCCGCTGCGTTAGCTTACAGCCACGAAGCTGATGCTGCTCAAATATAAGTTATTTTAAATGATTCTATTAACACAGACATTTATATGGTTAGTCTGGTGTTATAAGTGATTTACCTCAGGTGCACTGTGGAGTGGGTCACACTGTTTTGAATGCAGGCTAACTGAGACCATAGAAATGCTTTAGCCTTGCCCTAGCCTAGCGCCACTAGACTCTTCAAATATAAGAACTGCATGAATTTAAGAAAAAAATATCTCCAGACATCAATAACACTCTGGATAACTAGGAAATGAGGCCCAATGTCAAACATCCTGAAATATCCCTTTAACAGTGGATTATAAACGGGCAAATGTTAAAATGAACAGGTTAAACGGTAAGAAAAAGGCGCTAAAGGAGCGAGTGGAAAAGTTGCTGTTTTCTCATGCAGACTGAGAGCTGGCGTGTTGTTCCCGTGGCGTCCTGGCGTGTTGTTCCCGTGGCGTCCTGGCGTGTTGTTCCCGTGGCGTCCTGGCGTGTTGTTCCCGTGGCGTCTTGGCGTGTTGTTCCCGTGGCGTCTCCTGGTCGTCGTCGGTGAGCGGATACGGGCGGAGATCCAGAGTCAGGATCCGACTGAACATCCACTCGTCCAACTGTGGAGAGAAAAGGATCGAGTCTGGACCATCAACCTCTCAACCCCCACGGACTTTAACGAGAACATTTTCTCCAGTTCGGCTTTACCCAAATCAAAAAACTTCTTACAGCCTACTAAGTGTAACGCCTCATTTGAAAGCTAAGACCTACAACACTGATCTAAGATTGTTCCTCGTGTTGCCGAGGGTCGGGACAGACACACATGAGACTCATGCGTGTAAACATTCATATCATTAGATTCTTCATCTCTGTAATCGCTCCACGCTGCCATGTTGTTGTTGTTGTTGTTGTTGTGACTGTGTTACGCAGGGAGGGGGCGGCTGCATAGACATAAAAAGGAGAAATGTCCTCAGTGGCTTTGTTCCATTGTCGCAATACGGACGCCGTGCCGCCATCTTGGTCCGGCATATGTTATTACGCAGCCAATGTAATGTGATGGAACTGTTGGCATTTTTCTGATAAAACCCATCAACAAATGCTTGTGTGATCATAAGGATTAAGGATTGCTACTAATCACAGTTTGATATTTTTACAATATTCTTGCCACATTTAAAAATTATATATATTTTATGAAGTTTTGATGGAACAGCCCATAATTGACCTGTAATTAACCGATACAAACAGTAGATGGCAGCCTGGACATCAACATGACTTGCGTTACGTTTTGTTTTTTGATCGATGGATCATATTATATTATATGTATATTTTAACTTAACTGATGTTTTATGTTAATAATTATTCCTATTTCCTAATGGGCTAATTTTGATTATCAGTAACAAACCAGCGACACAAACTGCCATTAACGTTTTAAATAACAATATAAACTTTAAAGTATAATTCATACCTGAGAAAGGTAATTCCTGCTGTTTCGTAGTGACTGTCCTTTGATTAAAACGGTCTCAAACTGCACTGGAACGTTTGCTCCATGAGCCGTAAACCTCCTGCTTCAAACCCCATGGTAACGATGCTAACGATGCTAACTACATATGAAAGGTGAAGGCAGCTACAGCACAGCTAAGTGTGACATATTTCACAGTATTTATATACTTATCTGTGGTTTCTTTATCATGTACATGTCATAAGATGATGTTTAATGTCCATTAGACGTGTATTTGTGAATCAGACTCATGAAAAGCTGAAACTTTAACGTGATAGAGCATTTAGCTTGTAACTCCGAGGACACTTTTAGACGCTAATTTCTATCTATAAATTATCCAAAGGTTTGCACATTTATTAATGATTTCTAACTAGGCTTTGGCCCCTCCCCTAAATGTGGTCGATGGGTTGACAACAGCTGAAAACATCTGCATCGTTCATAATTTGAGATGTTTGGTGGCTAATGCTAACGGCTATAGGGAAAATACATTGGAATGCTAAAGAAGAAGAAGAAGATCTTTATTTATATAGCGCCTTTCACAGACATGGTCACAAAGCGCTAAAGGAATGTGAACAGTATACCGGAGTAGCTTCTGTGCTAACTGTCCACATGCATAGTGATTTTTTTATTTTTTTATTTTTTTTTATTACAACTTTTATGTAAAAAACGTCGTGCCCGAAGGCATTGACGGCTGGTTTCTTGAATATTAAAACATAGTATCAAAAATCAGCCTATGCTTAATGTTCCATAATTTGTTTTTAAAATTGTCCAAGGTTGGACAGTCCCACAGTTCGGGAGTTTTGTTTAATAGCTTTGTTGCAAATAGGAATGGAGATCGGTCCAATGCTCGACTTGTGGGGAACTGTATGGCCGGATGGACAAGTGTTTTTTTCCGTGTTTGAATAGGAGTTCTTTTAATAATCGGACACAGGGATAGGAGAGCCTTAGGGAGTAAACCACGTAACAGCTTGTAGCCATAACACATCACTGCAAAGTTTCTCCTATGTTTTAAGAGAGCCAGTTTGAGTTCTTCATAGTCCCCATCTGTAACTGGTTGTGTATAGGGGTAGTGTAGAATGATCCTAATGGCTCGGCGTTGGAGTTTTTCCAAGCGGTTAGTTTGTGTGACATTTAGAGCGGCCCAGACAGGTGACGCATACTCAAAGTGAGGTAGAATATAACATTTGTACAGCCTTGTTAATAGATTTTTGTCTTCAACAGAGAGGGAGAGTCTACGAAGGAGGAACATTTGAGATGCCACCTTTCGGCAGGCGTGGTCCACTTGTTTGTCAAATTTTAGATCATTTGTTAACCAGAATCCTAAATGGAGATGTTCTTTAACCATTTCGACTGGACGGCCCATGAATTTAATGTCAATGTTTGTATTTTGCGTTTTGGAGAGAAACATTGCTTTGGTTTTGCTTGGGTTAAATTGCATACCCCAAGTTTCAGCCCACTGAGCAATGTCCAGGAGATCTCGATTTACTTTCTCTACCATTAGAGGGAGCTGTTGGGATGCCACAAACAGTGTGGTGTCGTCAGCATAAAGCAGACAATCGTTTACAGTGCCTGGCTTGCTTGATGACTGAATTTCACCAGGAATCAGATGTGAAAGATCATTCATGAACAATACAAACAGAGTGGGAGCCAGAGTGCTTCCTTGAGGCACGCCTGAGTGGACAGGACGTATTTCTGAAAGAGTGTTGTTAATTTTGACAGCCTGCTGTCTATCAGTGAGATAATTTACAATCCATCGGAAGAGTTTTCCACGGATTCCATATGATGGAAGCTTTTGAATTATTGCAGGATGCGGTACGGAATCAAATGCAGCTGCTAGGTCCAAAAAAACAGCACAGCATGAGAATCTTTCCTCCATTAGTGATAGACATTTATGGTAAAGATAGCTTAACTGGTCAGTAGTGGAATGACGTGGTAGGAATCCAAATTGCGAAGCTGATATTAAGTTGTTTGTACACAGAAACTCCAACAGTTTTTTGTTGATAACCGACTCTAATATTTTTCCCACGTTTGATGTTATTGAAATTGGCCGATAATTTTGCGGATCTGACCTGTTACCCTTGTTTTTGTAGATCGGTGTCACGTGTGCCGTTTTCCAGGCTTGGGGCATAACTCCAGTATCAATAGACTTTTTGAATAGAATGTACAGAGGCGGTGCCAAGGCTTCGTGGCAGTTTCTCAAAACCAGGTTGGTTATTCCATCTGGACCAGCGGATTTTGAGGGATCAAGCGTGGCTAATGCCTTAGAAATGTCCATTTGGTCAAAATGGACACTGGAGAGAACTTTGGATGTACTCAGTGGTAGAGGTGGGAACAAGATGTTAGAGTTGGGCTTCTGTCCTTTAGACGTAAAATAGTTGTTAAGAGATGTTGCTTTTGTGAGGTTACAAGACGCAGAAGCATCCGCTGTATTTATTGTGGGGATGGCATCAGTTACTTTGGTACCAACATAGAGCTTTCTTGCCAGTTTGTGCCATTTTTTGGAAGTATTAGCCGAGTACGCCATTTGTTCCATTGTTTTATTAACATCCTTCTTTTTTGTTTCTTGCAGATGTACTTTGAGTTTATTGCGAGCAGTCAGATATAAGTTGTATGCCTGTGATGTTTTAGAGAGTATATAGTCTTTCCAAGCTCTTGCTTTGTTTGATTTGAGTTCAGCATAAGTCTTATCGCGGCATAGGTTGTCTTTCATGAAAGCATGAGGTAATGGTATTTTCTTAGCGCATATATTCAAAAGTGAGAAATAAGTTGTAATGAAACTTTGCCAGTCTTTCTCTATAGAATCACTGTCGAATAAGGATTTCCAGTCCACATTATTAAGGAGATCATTGAGTTCAGTCCAATTTGTTACGTGATGAGTGAATCCAGTGGATCGAGTTGCACTGCTGAGTTGATCATATTCATCTGGCAGAGAGATAAGTACAGTAGAATGATCCGATTTGCCAACAGGTGGTAGTGTTTTTTCAAATTTAATTAATGAGGGACTAATAGTGAGAACTAGGTCTAGGCAAGATTGTGATGTTAGGGTGATTCTGGTTGGGACATCAACAATTTGATCCATATTGAAGTCAGCCAAAAAATCATTAAGAAGTCGTCCCGCTTGATTGGTATAGTTGCAGAAGGGCCAGGAGCTATGATGGGCATTAAAGTCACCTAGTAGGACTGGAACAGTATTAAAATCAAATTTAAATTCCGAAAGTTTGCCAGCCAAATGGGAGGTGAGATCTTCTGTATTATTGGGTGGCCAGTATGCTGTACAGAACAATATAGCAGTTTTTGTATTGAGGGTGAACCAAATTGTTTCATAGGGTGATTCCTCCATATTGGCTTCTCTTTTTATAGGTAGATTGCTTTTATAGTATATGATGATTCCACCTCCATTTCTCCCTCTATCTTTACGCATGAAGGAATAATTTGGTATACTTATTGCCACGTCTGGAACTGTTGAGGTCAGAAAAGTCTCTGTGAGGCTAAAAATTTGTATTTTAGGGTGTAACTGAAGAAAAGCAATCACCTCGTCAAAATTGCTGATGAGACCTCGAATGTTAGTGCTAGCAACCTGCATTTTTACAGAGGATGAAAAGATTGTCTGTCCAGTATTAGGGATCGGCGTATAATACAGCCTTGATTGAATGACGCTTCTCCTTTTTATTTCTATGGGCGGCCGGCTCACACCGCGCTACGGTAGCCCACAAGGACAACGCGACAACGTCCGAAAAACTGCGTGTGGGGCTCGGATTGTACAAATTATGAAATATTCAATATCCCAATTTTCCATATATCGTCCAGACAACAATTTGGATATAATCGACTAAACGATATGTCTCCCACCTCTACCTATTGTACATGTTTTTAGTGTTTGGGTGAACCGGAGGAAACCTACGCAGACACGGGGAGAACATGCAAACGTCACTTTTTGTTGCTTTTTAATCCTCATTTACGTCTCGTTTTCGTCGCTGTGTTGACGCTTCATTCAGAAAGCTTTTAGATTTAGGTAATGCCTCGATGTCTGGATAATAACACAATGTAATGTCGGGGTTTCCCAACATCTAAAAGCTTCTTGACTGGAGTTCACAGCCTCTAGACCAGTGTGACGCCTCATTTCTTTTGTTGCTTTTTTCCAAGACGTCTTTAGATTTGGGTAAAGTGGAGCACTGGGTGAAGGCGGGGGTTAAGAGGTTAAAGTGTATCCTAATGTGTGTAAAGGGCATCAGTTACGTCAGAGTAAACTCCCAGCAGAGCGTCGGCTTTAGAGAAAAACTCCTCCTTCAGAGAAATGACGATGATCTGCATCTGCCGCTGGGACTGCTCCCGGATAAACCCCGTCACCTGCAGGAAACGCACACGTCACTTTAAACACGGTTCTTTTCCAGGCCGAGCGTGAGGGACGTACCTTCCCGATGTTGGAGTTGTCCAGAGCGGCGTCCACTTCGTCCAGAATGAGAAACGGAGCCGGTCGAAAACTACAGGAGAGGCAGATGTAACGATTTTCTTAAATTCATGCAGTTCTTATATTTGAAGAGTCTAGTGGCGCTAGGCTAGGGCAAGGCTAAAGCATGTCTATGGTATCAGTTAGCCTGCATTAAAAACAGTGTGACCCACTCCACAGTGCACCTGAGGTAAATCACTTATAACACCAGACTAACCATATAAATGTCTGTGTTAATAGAATCATTTAAAATAACTGATATTTGAGCAGCATCAGCTTCGTGGCTGTAAGCTAACGCAGCGGCGGAATGATCTGCGAGAAAATAGTCCCTCAAAATGCGGTAATTCATGTGATACAAGGTCAGTTATATTTCAAACATGATTCTATTAACACAGACATTTATATGGTTAGTCTGGTGTTATAAGTGATTTACCTCAGGTGCACTGTGGAGTGGGTCACACTGTTTTTAATGCAGGCTAACTGATACCATAGAAATGCTTTAGCCTTGCCCTAGCCTAGCACCACTAGACTCTTCAAATATAAGAACTGCATGAATTTAAGAGAAAAATATCTCCAGACATCAACAACACTCTGGATAACTAGGAAATGAGGCCCGATGTCAAAAATCCTGAAATATCCTTTAAGAGGTTAAACAGATGCACTATTTGCTGGCTTTTGATTCTTACTGAAATGTGACTTCATGATCACTGTTACACTAAGGGCCCGTGTTACAGCCCCAGGCCTCCAGTCTCCTTCCTTTTTGGTATTAGTTTGGTGTGTGTGGTTAATGCTATGGCCCCGTCCGAAACGAGCAGATTGGTAAGCGGTCAAACCGATGTGCCTCAGCGTCCGCCATGATAAGAAGCGTCTGAATTGGACTGTCAGTGAGGAAGGAGTTTGGAAAAGGAGCCTGTATGCTAACTATCATAGCCACTAGGGGTGTCACGATTTCAATGTTTTGAGTCACGATTATTGTGAGAGAAAATATTGCGATTTTACGATTATTCACGATTATCGACCGAATGAAAGGAAAGAACTGATATTTTTAGTTTTTGTCTTTAAAAAGCTTTTTAATACTTGAACTTGTAAACATTCACCATTTCTAAACATGAAAATGCTTTAAGATTGTTTTGCATTAAAATAAATAGGCCTACATTGAATAATACAAAACAATGTCAACTTTACTTCTTTATAATGACCATAATTATCATCATTATTTGACTATATATTATTAGGCCACAGTCTAGGCTCGGTTTCACTTTCCTTTCTGTTACGCTGAAGCAGAGCGGAGCGCGTTAGCTTTTTCTTTACATCCTGAGCCAGTTGTGGCTATTTCCAACATTTGGACTTTATGTGAATTCTGCAGTTCGTTACCTTGACCTGGACATTTACAGCGAAGATTATCTCCAAGATGTTGTTTATATTCGACGTAGCCGATATCAGGGTTTGCATAACGGATGTTCCATCGACAACAACAACGCCTTGGTCATGTTTTGGATCCTAAAGACGTCCCACTCTGCTGACTTCAATCGTTTTGGGTGGATACAACACTGGAGGAGAGCGTCCTTCTGCCTCGCTCAACTACCGCTGAGTTTACGCTGCTTATGGCGCAGCAGCGGCTCGTGCGTCAGCGTGAAACATTCCCGCGGTAAAACCGTGGCTTCTGAAATTCTTACGGAAACCTACCGCGCCCTTTTATAATCGTGATAATCGTAAAACCGGTTCATCTTGATGTCCCTAATAGCCACTTTAGCATAGGGACCTCTGGTGGTCCCTCACCAGCATTAAGGAGCTATGTGCCATCCCATAAGCCACCGCGCCGAAGGCCCGCCCCCTCCCACCACCCACCCTCGAGTGAGTCATGCACAAACACTGTTGATTGACAGGTGCACATTTAATAATAATAATAATTAAAAATAAGATTCTGCACAAGCCAAACTTTATAAAAGTGACTTCATACATGTTGTCGTCCCCACAGCTCAGTCACATGGTTTTAAAGAGCCTCCTCAGTAAATGGCTTAAATGAAGCAGTTTGTGCTTTTACTTTCATTTAATAGAAACTTAAGCCACATGGCTAATTTGCATACTGTAGCTTTATGAAACAGCTGTTGAGCTAAAATAAAGGGAAATGGAAATGTGATGGCTCATATGTTGTTGTATATGCAATACAGTAGGTGGCGGTATGCACTTTTGTTTGGCCTGCACTGAACTTTAAAGAAGAAGAAGAACAGCTGTTGGTGATGTCACTTCCCCTGGGTAAGGACGGTGGAATTGGGCAAATGCTGCTGAAGCTCTAGTTCACTAACTGCATAGAGATCTAACAGCTGAGCCCATGAGAGGTTAAGGATTAGGAGCGAGGGTTAGGACTAAAGGTCAGCACATACTACAGGATTTTTCTAGTCTTATACGATTTCATATAGAATGGCGGGTCCACACCTCACGACTGGATTCAGTGTGATTATAGAACGTCTGGGGATTCACACATAAAAACTGAGAATCGTAAGAGCGAACACACGATTCTGACAAACAGCTGATGTTTGATAACACAGCGCATCTGTCCTCTCTACGGCTTCATTTCTCCGGCGGCTTCAAAAACTCACCCCAAATCTGCAAAGACAGGCCTGTGTTTGTGAGCGTGGGAAAACATGTGCGTGTCCAGATTGGTCAGTAGTGTCAACAGTGTCACAACATCGCAGTGCAAGGCTAATGCTACTGCTACGAAGCCTTCAACTTGGCTATAGTTCTGTCAAAGAGAGATAAAAGTCGGCGACACGAAGAAGCGGGACGTATTTCAGTGGATTTAATAAAAGGAGACGGACCTCAGCCCCGAGATGGAGGAGGCGGAGGAGACAGCGGAGAGGTGAGGTGAAGCTGAACAGTTCATCTCCAAACTCAGTAAGTGCTGCTAAACTCTGTTCGCGGTTTAAATGTAGCTTGAAAAGGTGTTTCTCGTGAACGTTTGGTGATGTCAAGTTGTGCTGTTTCGTGTGGGGCTGTGGCCATGACATGAGTTGTTTGTTGTTTTGACAGAGAGAAATGACGAGGGAGAAATGAAAAAGGAGGCGCTGCAGTGTTTTGTCTTTATTTCACTCTGTCATTGGCCGCTGCTTTCTGTGTCTGTTTCTTTCACGTTTCTCCTGTGCGTCCAAAATCGGGCTTAAAAATCAAACATGTTTGATTTCCTGTGACTGTAGTCCCGTTGCGTCTGACTCCGCCCACACTACACGATTCGAACACCAGTCCAGTCGTGCCCCCCTACACTACGAGACACGACTCTGTGTGACTGCCTTCGACTAACACGACTCGGGAAGACTCGGCACGACTGAGAATTGTATCAAAATCGGGCATAAAAGTCATGTAGTGTGAGCGGATCTTTAGATGCTATAATTTGATGGTTTCGATCTCTCAGGCACCCACTGGGAAGAACTTAAATCGGTGCCGAGCTCCGCGTCGCGCACTTCCGCTTTGTTTTCCCTACGTTGATCTGATCTAGGGCTGAACGATTAATTGCATTTGCAATTTTATCGCGATATTACACAACGTGATTTCGTAATCGCAGGGCACGCGAGTTTTGAAGTGCAGTGAGATATGGCAGCAAGTCGCTCCGCCGCTTTTGTTTACGTCTCAGTCTAGTTCAGGTGCGGTAGATTGTGGATGTACAGTGAAAATATCAGCGTTTATCATGCAGCCATCGCGAAGGACTATTGCTTCTTCTCCGTTAGCATTGCGTTAGCCGCAGCACTAATCACGCCATTCTCTCGCTGCTACTACACGCTCTGATGATCACAGAAACTCCCTCACCTCCGGATTCACACGTCTCCACAGAGATATAGGTGAGCCTGTGCTGCTTGTAAAGAGTAAAGAGTGGTTTGTGGCTCAGTTTAGGAGGCTTATGTTTGGGAATGTTGTGGATAAAGAACTTATCTCAAAAGCATAATGACGGTTCATGACCATAAAGTATCCGCCGATACTGTGCCTTTATTTACCTTTAGATCTACAGCATATGCCTCCGTAGGTACAGACGCTAGATATAAACACTAACCTGCTGTATGAAAAGTGTTGGAAACTCCGATCCGAGGCAGGAGCCCCTGCCATATTTTGCTGAGGAAATGTGCTGTTCAAGCTGAAATGTCACTAAATGGCTGCGAGTCAAAGAGAAAGTAAAGTGTCTGTGTTTGGCTCCTCATGTCTCCGTCTCCTTGTGTCACTGTTTCTTCTCTTTCTTCATATTGTCCAAAGTTACATCCCAAAACCAAAATGCTGCTCCTAATTCCACTGTGTTTTGGCGTGTGCTCCATCTGGCCTCTCCGTGTCCATCAATAACATCTGAAGCAACTACGAGTCACAGCTCAGACCGGGATTTGATTGGCTGAAATAATAAATCAATAGTTTATTTTGTATTAATTGGGAGTTTGATTTCCTAAGACTTTTCCAACTAGTTAAAGCAGACGTTTGTTCTTACTTTTCCTGCACTTTAGTCTGGCTGATGTTACTGACTGGATCTATATAATTTATCATTTATTTATAGACTGTACTGTTAAGTTCAGACAGTTTGTAAGAAGTGCAGTCCACATGTTCACACATGTTGAAAAGGTCAGGCAACAATTTTGTTTGTTTTACTGTTGCAATTTTCACTTCAAATTAATCTAATATTGTTTATTATGAAACAGACTGATTTATTGCTTGTGTTGGTGAAAAATACATAAGAGGACCTTGCAACAATAATCACATATTTAATCGCAATCGCAATATTGAAGAAAAAAATTGCAATTAGATTATTTTCCAAAATCGTTCAGCCCTAATTAATGCAATTAAAAAAAACAATAAAAGAGCAACAAAAACATGACAAAAAAAGCCACAAAAAAGCGAGGTCTTAGTTTAGTTTATTGGTTTATTTGAGCAGTTAACATTCTAACAAAGGAGTGGCCGACCACAACCAAACTGACAAACTATTATTTGAAATATTCATATCATTCACAGAAACGAAGCACAACCACAACGCTCTCGTTTCATGTACGACGTCTAGAACAAAGCAAGAAACAAAAGGCGGCCATTAATATATTTCTTCCAGATGGTACCAATGCCAAACATTGTTAACATTACAGAAAGTCACTCGTTTCATGTTATAAAGGCACATTAATAAACAGACTTCAGTTAGCATTAGCCTGTTTAATGTATTTTCCTATAGCCATTAGCATTATCATTACGATTCTGATCGATCCAGATGTTTTCAAATGTCGTCCACATTTAGGTTTCTCTCAAAGCCTCGATAGAATCACAGTGTTACACGGGGACTGGCTTCTCCGGTCGTTTGTCCGGGGAGAGAACGCTTGAGTCGAACTGGTTTAGGATCCGACGGAGCAGGCGAAGAGCTAAAAGCATTTCTGTGATTCTTTCCAATCCCAGAAATGACTTAAAGCATTTCTGTGATTCTTTCCAATCCAGAAATGACTTAAAGCATTTCTGTGATTCTCCACAATCACAGAAATGTCTTAAAGCATTTCTGTGATTCTTTCCAATCCCAGAAATGTCTTAAAGCATTTCTGTGATTCTTTCCAATCCCAGAAATGTCTTAAAGCATTTCTGTGATTCTTTCCAATCACAGAAATGACTTAAAGCATTTCTGTGATTCTTTCCAATCACAGAAATGACTTAAAGCATTTCTGTGATTCTTTCCAATCACAGAAATGCTTTTAACTCTTCGTCTGCTCCGTCAAATCCCAAACCAGTTGGACTCGAGCGTTCTCTCCCCGGACAAACGACCGGAGAAGCCAGTCCCCGTGTAACACTGTGATTCTATCGAGGCTTTGAGAGAAACCTAAATGTGGACGACATTTGAAAACATCTGGATTGATCTGAAGCTGCAATGTTTGAAGCTAATGGATGGAACGCCGCTTCTCCTTTTTATGCCTCAGTTCTAGCGAGTTTGGTTGATATGTTTTTCCCCCATTCAAAAAATTAATAAACTCTTTTCCTCAACGATTCCCACTCCCTCTATTTTTCTTTCTTTCTAAAATGTTCCCTGATTGATCAGATCGTGTAGTTTCTCCGGAGCTGGTCCAAATACTGCTGCGAGGCGACGCTCACGGGGTCCAGCGCTGCCACGGAGGTCAGAGTGACGGTGGAGTTGCTTAACTCCTTCGTTATGGCCTTGTCCAGCTCAATGTTCATCATGGTGCGATAGTTCTCCCCGGAGTCACTCGGGGACGGCCCAAACCCGGAGACACGTCCAGAAGCTCTGTGCGTTGGGTGAGCAGTGTTGGTGCGCTGCAGTTTGGCTTGCAGGGCCTTGCGCAGCAGGTTCTCCTCAGAGTACATGCTCTTGTACGTCTCCAGCTCCTTCTGGATGGCGTCTTGTTGACTGAGGCTGACCAGCGCGGTGGATCGGCTCCGGGACACCTCGCTCTCCAGCTCCTGGATCCTCTGCTCCAGTCGGGACCGCAGACACGCCGCGTTGTTGGCGTTGATCTGTTCTTGGGCTTTCTGAGAGGCCGCCTTGCTCTGGAGGAGAAGGTTAACCTCCAGTTTGTGCTGGAGCTCGTGTCTGGTCCTTTCCTCGGTCAGAGAATGCTCTCTCTGTGCAAAGTCCATCTGCCTCCTCAGCTCCTGCAGCTCATCCAGACGCCTCTGCTCAGAGTGTTTCAGAGACCACAGCTCCTTCTGCAGCTCAGAGTTTGTGTTTGTCTCTTGGTTCAGACGAGTTTCCACTTGGTGGAGACGAGATTCTGCATCGTTTTTCTGCTCTCTGATTTTCAGAGCTTTTCTCTTTAGTCTCTCATACTGCATCTTCAGATCTGCCTCCACGGTGGAGTTTGCGGTCTCCAGTCTCTGCACAGTCTCTTCCAGGCGTTTGACCAGCAGCTCCTTCTCCGTGAGCTGCAGTGTGACTCGCTGCAGATCATTTTGCAAACGGTTGTTCTCAAACTCTGCTTGGACAGTTTCAGAGAGAGAGCGCTCACTTCTTCTCGATGGCGGGTCCCGTCAGCTCTGAGTCTGTCTATAAGTCTTCGGCTTCTCACCTTCTCTCGCTGCAGACTTTTCTCTGCGTCGGCTTTCGCTGTAATACAGCGCTCGACCTCCTGTGCCAAATGAGCGCGAGCAGACTCCGCCTCTTTCTCCAGCGTCTCTCTGGTTCTCTTCTCATTCTCCAAGCGGTTCGTCATGAGTTCTAGCTCGGACCTGAACTCTGCCATCTGCTGTGTACAGTTGGCGTTTGCTTCTCTCTCTGCGTTTTGCAGCTGCTCTTTCAGAGTCTGGTTCTCCTCTAAAAGGAGGATTTCTTTGAGTCTGCTGTTGGCCTGGAGCCGCTCCAACTCTGCCTTCAGACTCCGGTTCTGCCCCTGTAGTCTGGATGTCTTCTGCAGGAGCTTGTCGTTCTCCTTCTTCACCTCCTGCTGTTTGTGGAGCAGCTCGTCCTGGAGCGCCCGTGCACTGCGCTCCTGAGCCAGAAGCTCCTGTGTCTCGCTGTGCTCCTCCTCCAGCTGCTGCATGTTCGTGACCAGAGTCTGCATTTCCAGCTCGCATTTGCTCAAAGTGACTTCCATCTGTTGTTTCTCCTGGACCTGGAGCAGATGCTGCTCCTCTGTCCTTTGGAGCTTGTCTTTGGTGGCGTTGTGCAACGCTGTGACCTGGCGCTGGTTTTCCTGCTCCTGCTTCAGCTGGTGTTTGAGATGATCCACCTCCACCACTTTCTCCATTTCCAGCTGCTTCACTTTGTCCGACAGGTGACTGTTCTTGTTCTTCAGTGTCTGAACGGCGCGCTCATACGCACGGAAAATGTCCTGAACTTTCATTGTGTTCCTATAGTCCAGAGAGCTTGAGTCTAGCTCCTGCATAAACAAAGCTGCAGACTCCAGGTCGTCTGAGGCTGAGGACTGAGTCAAATCCTCCAAGAAGTTCATCTCTACCTCCTCCGAAATCTCATTTTCCTCCCATTCTTCTGGCCTCCCTTCGTCATCGCTAATTTCCTCTTGTTCCTCTTCAAGTTCAGACTTAAAGGAGACGAGATCATCTTGTGCTCGCTCGTAAACGTCCTCCATCACGTCCTTTTCACTTTGCAGGTCAGAGTCGCAGTCAGAGCCTTCATCGCTTTGAGGTTTTGGAGACAGCAGAGGACTGGAGTTTAAACTCAGTGGTGGTGTTTTGTTGATTGGAAGCACATTTTCTTCTAGCATCGCTTCATTGTTGCATATTTCCTCTGGTTCCGCTTCACGTTCTGGGTCCAGGTCATTTTGTTGATCATAAACATTCTCCAGATATCTGTCCACCATCGCGTCATCGTCACTATGATATTCTGTGCCCCAGAAAGAGCCTTCAGTGCTTTGAGGTTTTGGAGACGCCATCTCCCTTGGTATCGGCAGAGGACTGGAGTTTAAACTCAATGGTGTTTTGTTGGATTGAAGCAAATTTTCTTCTAGATTCGCTTCATTGTTGGATATTTCCTCTGGTTCCGCTTCAAGGTCAAACTCTGGCTCATCTTGTGCTCGCTCGTAAACGTCATTGTCACTATGATAGTTTGTGTCGTAGTCAGTTTTTGAGCTATGTTCCTCTGGTTTCTCTTCAAGCTCAGAGCGGGAGGTTCTTGCTGCGTTTGGCTCTGGGAGAACGAGGCCATCTTGTGCTGTCTCATAAACATCTTCCACATATCTGTCCACCATCGCGTCATCGTCACTATGATATTCTGTGTCCCAGAATAAGTCTTCATCTCTTTGAGGTTTTGGAGACGGAAGAGGACTGGAGTTTAAGCTCAATGGTGGTGTTTTGTTGATTGGAAGTGAATTCTCATTAGCATCTTCTGAAATCCTTCCTTCATCGTCGCTAATTTCCTCTGGTTCCGCTTCAAGTTCGGGGTCCAGGTCATTTTGTGCTTGATCATAAACATCTTCCACATATCTGTCCACCATCGCGTCATCGTCACTATGATATTCTGTGTCCAAGAATAAGTCTTCATCTCTTTGAGGTTTTGGAGATGGCAGAGGACTGGAGTTTAAACTCAATGGTGGTGTTTTGTT
The DNA here is from genome assembly GCA_007210695.1 of Neogobius melanostomus. Taxonomy (NCBI): domain Eukaryota; kingdom Metazoa; phylum Chordata; class Actinopteri; order Gobiiformes; family Gobiidae; genus Neogobius; species Neogobius melanostomus. The sequence goes on from VHKM01000432.1 coordinate 149,816, forward strand.
GATTGGAAGCGAATTCTCATTAGCATCTTCTGACATCCTTCCTTCATCGTCGCTAATTTCCTCTTCAATTTCAGACTCGGGCTCATGTTGTGACCTCTCATAAACATCATCGTCACTATGATATTCTGTTTCCCAGGCAAAGCCTTTGTTGCTTTGAGGTTTTGGAGACGTCTTCTCTCTTGCTTTGGCATCATCAGAGTCAGATTCCAACAATAGTTCTTCTGATCCCCGGGGAGGTCATCGCCAGATTCCCACGACTCCTGTGATAATTCTTCATCTACCAGACCCAACTCCTGGGACATAAAATCCCTCATCCTGTCTGTGGAGGCGTCAGGTTTAGCAATAGAAGCGACGGCGTCAAGGGACTGGCCCGTTAACGACGTCTCCTCATCGGCACCGTTTTCTGAGGCCGGAGCGTTCATGTCGTCAGGAGAGGAGCGCTCTGATGTGTCTGCTTTTCCAAACTCCTCCTTGGGCCTGGAGAGGGGTGTGGATGAAGTCTCACGCTCTGTTTCAGACTCTCCGCTGCTCGGGGAGGGACTCCTGGTCCGTCTGGCTTTGAAAGAAATCCTCTTCCTCCGGTTCACGCTGGAATATCTGGATTCTTTTGGATTGTGAGCGGTTTGTCATCGTCTGAAGAGTCTGTGAATGTCTGCTGTGGCGTGACCGAGGCTGGAGTGTGTGGAACGTTTCACGAGAGAATTCCTGTAGATCGTCTTTGTTCGTGGGACACAGTTTCTGTTTGATCGGCAGTCGTCTTAATTTGGCCGATCTCCCACCGACACAGCTCTGTGGATCTTCCTCAGATCTTTATCCTTCAGCTCATTACCTGCTGAAAGCCCTGGAGTATAATCAGAGCTTTCAGATGAACCTTTCTTCTCCTTGAACACTTTTCTACGCTGACAGTGTTTTGCATTGTTGCCATTTTGCTAACTGTGAATAATTGTATTTTGACAGGTGTACGCCGTAATAAAGACTTCGTTTAGTCTTTCTGAAGTAAAATACTCCAGTTTTGTCGAGTATATGCTGCGATAAATGCAGTTTAAATCTCTCTGAGGACAAATGTGACTGTCTCGAATCGCAAATGCTTTCAAAGTGTGTGATATGTTTTGACGTTGCTAAGAAACCAAACAGAGTGTTGGACCTGTTGCCACGGTAACAAATTCACATCTATTACATAATCCAGACAGAGTTCCGGAATGCCCATATATGGTCATGAGCTGTTAGCATTAGCATGAGCTGTTAGCATCCGCTGTTAGCATGACTTGTATGTAAGCAAACAGGAAGGATCTGGATCAATGTGTGAGGAAAGTGCTTCTCAATTTTCCAAACTGTTTCCAAAATGTTCTAAACTTTTCAAAATTGTTCCAATTTTTCTTTTCTTTTAATTCCCAAACTTTTTAGAAACTTTTCCCAAAAAAAAGTTTGGGAAATAACCTAATAATAACCTGCCAGGAGATAAAAGGGAGGATCAAGCTAAGGCGATGGGGATGGTAGACATTAGTGAGGGAGACATTTATATGGTTAGTCTGGTGTTATAAGTGATTTACCTCAGGTGCACTGTGGAGTGGGTCAGACTGTTTTTAATGCAGGCTACTAGTTACCATAGACAGGTACTAGCCTAGCACTAGCCTAGCATCTCTAGACTCTTCAAATATTAGGACTGCATGAATTAAAAATATATATCTCCAGAAATCAACAACACTCTGGATAACTAGGAAATGAGGCCCTATGTCAAAAATCCTGAAATATCCCTTTAAGAGGTTAAACAAAAAATGGAAAATTGCATCCCTACTGCCCCTCCTGGAATCTCCACCTTAACGTGGTGGAGGGTTTGAGCCTGAATGATCCTGGAGCTCTGTTGTCGGGGCTTCGTGCCCCTGGTAGGGTCTCCCAATGCAAACAGGTCCTTGACACATGACACCATCAGCCCATGTGTATATAACAGGTGTGTCAGAGCTGTTTTTTAAGTCTGAAGGGCTAAGACCCCGAAACGTCACTCTGCCGGTGTGAACAATAAAAACTGGTGAGCAGCTACAGTTGTGCGGATCTCTTTTCCTTTTTCCACAGTATTTTTTGGATCCAGCACACTGGCTTAGTATTTTGAATGTGCGTGTCTCTCCTCCTTAATTCTTTGATTCTCTTCTCACCTGTGATCATGGTCGGCCCATTATTGACTTAATAATGGGGTTTGTAAGATCAAGACTCGTCTATTTTCTTTGGTTTGGTCGTTTGATTTCAAACATAAATCGGCACCTATGACCATCTTATTCAGTATTGTCGCCGATGAAATTTGATTAGACCTACGTCTCACATAAGGTCAGCCAATACTACACCTACTACTAATAATAATAACAATAATAATGATCATAGTGTTTTAAATTTCAAAACCTATTCAGTCAAGCTTTTATTTGCACATATTAAAACGACCACATGTACATATGTGCCATAATTTTGAATTGAGTGCTTCTGATGAAATCTAAATGTGTTTGAAATAAATCCACTTTTCATGAGGCTATTATTTGGTGTTAGGGTTGTCACGGTTACCGGTGTCGTGGTAAACCCCGGTAAAAATGTTGACGGTAATAATGACCGTCTTGTTTTTGAAAAACTATATTATCTCGGTGGATTACGGCGCCCGCGGTGTCGGCAAAGTGAGCCTCACCGGCCGCCGTCTCATCTGCTGAAGGCGACTCTGTAGCTCCAAAACAAAACTTTCTCGAAGCTGGAATCATGTCCGAGACGACAGGACGTCTATCAGCCTCAAACAGGACCAAGTCTCAATATTGTAACACTATTCTGGAGCTATAAATAGTACATGTAATAACCTCCAAACGATCAACAATACATAGTTATAGTTCCTTTACTTTGATGTGACAAGTTGCACTTTTGATATGGCTTTGTCTGTATTTTTTAAATATAACAAACACTGTTACACTTTTTTGAAACTATTTCAGTTCGTGTAGGAATATCAATGCTTTCTGAACATATTAACACACATTAAAAAAAATACAGAAAACCGTGATAATTTTGGTCACAATAACCGTGAGGTAAAATGTTCATACCGTGACAGCCCTATTTGGTGTGTGTGTCTGTAGGTTTTATATTGTCATAAATAAAGACGGAAGTGGTTTATAGTTTCACAGATTTTTATACAGAAATATAATTTCTCTGCTGTGGAAGGACTTAGTCTTTTTCTTTCTTACTAATAACTTCTTCTTTAGAAAACACTCTCTCACAAGGTGCACTTGTCACTGGCATACACAGGTATTTTTTGAGAGAATGAACAAATGTGTGAATCTCTCGCCTCTCACAAAACCCACAAGGGACAGATGTGCTAACGAAACCGTCAGGTACGAAACTAACACTAAGATCTGGCTATAAGAAAAAGTAACAGATGTGCTAACGTCTTTTAAACTTTATGGGAGATAGGCTGAGACAGGTGCGCTGTTCTGTGGTTCGTTGAAACTCCCGTCAATCAAATGCGTGTTCGGCCCGGGTGCCTCCCGAGCGTCATGGAACGTTTCTCAGATCCAGTCACGTGACATGCGTGGTTTGAACCTTGTTTTGAAGCAGTGTTTTGACACATGCGCCATGAGTAGGGACGTCAAGATGAACAGGTTTTACGATCACCACGATTATAAAAGGACGCGGTAGGTTTTCCGTAAGAATTTCAGAAGCCACGGTTTACGGAAATGTTTCACGCTGACGCACGAGCCGCTGCTGCGCCATAAGCAGCGTAAACTCAGCGGTAGTTGAGCGAGGCAGAAGGACGCTCTCCTCCAGTGTTGTATCCACCCAAAAACGATTGAAGTCAGCAGAGTGGGACCTCTTTAGGATCCAAAACATGACCAAGGCGTTGTTGTTGTTGATGGAACATCCGTTATGCAAACCCTGATATCGGATACGTGGAATATAAACAACATCTTGGAGATAATCCTTCGCTGTAAATGTCCAGGTCAAGGTAACGAACTGCAGAATTCACATAAAAGTTGTCCAGATGTTGGGAAATAGCCACAACTGGCTCAGGATGTAAAGAAAAAGCTAACGCGCTCCGCTCTGCTTCAGCGTAACAGAAAGGAAAGTGAAACCACGCACATGTGGAAATCAGCTGTTCAAAAGAGTCTCCTTAGTCATTTTGTAAACACGTTTCATTCTCTGTTCATCAAAACATCTGACAAATAATGAAGCAGCAGCAGAACTTTAGAGAACAGGAAACCCAGCCTAGACTGTGGCCTAATGATATATAGTAAAATAATTATGATCATTATGGTCATTATAAAGAAGTTAAGTTGACATTGTTTGTATTATTCAATGTAAACGATCAACTTTATTTATCCCACTGTGAGTTAAACACTGTCCAGAGGGAAAGAGAGAATATATGGATACTCAGGTCTATACGGTCTGTAGGAGGAAAACGTTTGTTGAGAATCTGTTCTAATGTCGGCTCATGTCTTTGCGTGTTTGTAACGTGCGGTACCTGTGGATGGCGAAGACCAGAGCGAGCGCGGCCAGAGCCTTCTCTCCTCCGACAGATTATCCATCGACATGAACCTCTTCCCCGGAGCCACGCAGTTGTAGATGATCCCTCCCAGATACGGCTCCTCCGGGTTCTCGGCGCTCAGGATCGCCTTCACAGAGCGTTAACAGGCTTAAACAAACACAATCATACAACTACATACATACATTTGTATTTATATGAACAACAGAGGAATTGACCTTTCACCAAGCCCCGCCCCCTTAGTTACTGTTGCTACGCCCGACAAACAATGGTAAAACACGGGTAGCGAAACAGATTGCCATGCATGTCAGTGACCTATTTTGAAGCAATACCGCCGCAATATCCTCCAGATCGAGGCAAAAGGAGTCACAGTCTGCAGTGGAGGGAAATATTCAAGATATTAAACTATCCAACGAAAGATAAAGGACTATTGGCACTAAAGCTACAGACAAGTCTCCAGAAATGTCAGAGAAACCTCATGATCTCTTCCTTAAATGCAACAGCACAGCCTTGTGGACCAGTCGTGCTCTTGCACTGCCCGGTAAGCACCCTCTTACTTTTTACTATTTCTATAAATAGCAACATTTCTCCGGTGCGCTAAAGTTAGCTAACGCTAGCTAAACCTACAGGTGCCACAATGACAATCAGCTACAACCAGTTATCAGGACCGAGACAAATACACAGTACTTTTATCATAAAGGGAGACAAACACACGTCAGACTGTAGGCTTGTAAAAGTTCACCGCCGCAGGTAAAGTTACAGCTCCAGTTTGTGTAACGTTATGTGACTGTCAGTAGCTAGCAGTGGTTTCGATAGGGATAATTTCTCTCCTTCATTTTGACGGGCAGGGTTATAAAAAATTTTTTAAGACCCATTTACATAGCCTATAGGCTGCATATTGTGTATGTTAGGGATAATGTGAGATCGCTGGATAAATGGAGTTAAACTAAACATCTGAACAATTATGGAACAAAAATTTTGCTACAGAAATGTGTGTGTGTGAGGACGACTTATTCAGAGCGTCATCAGCTCATCAATATCAGGGCTCACATTACACTAATACAAATGTAAAGTGGAGCTTATTATTTGCATCTTCTCGATTTTAACATTAATGTTTAAGAAACAGCGGGTGAACCGGACAATATTTACCAGTTCATCACTGCACAGAAACACACACAGGAGGGAAAGAGATGAGCTCATCCTGACTCCTGAGACTTACGAGAGTTAAAGAGCAGCTCCAGATCAGAAGGATATTATTAGCCTTTAACTGCATTTGTATCGTGGTTTTCTTCCCCGTGTTGTTGTTAGCGCCCAGAAAGTTAGCTAGCTAGGCAGTGATACAAGTGAAACAGTGAAGCTGCGTTTAGAGAGAGAGAGAGAGAGCCCCGCTCGCTCTGAAAAACAGCAGCGCTGCGTCTTAATTTTAATCACGCCTTGATTTTCAATCAGTCAAAATGACGGACGGCCTTTGAAATTTTCCGTCAAAGCTTAAAATATTCTGTAAATAACGGAGAATTTTCGGTTAATGTAACCTCTGGTAGCTAGATGTTAGCATGCTAAGGTGTTAGCCTAGCGGCCCTAGCCTTACCTTAAAGCAGACGTTTGCTTGTTTATTTTGGAGACATTTAGCTGGGCGTAGGCCGTCCACATTGTTTGATCCATTGTAGGCAGAGCTCAGGTTGTGTTTTCGCTTTGGGAAGGGAAATAACTGGACTCCCCCAGACACACTCTTGTGGTCCCTAGTGTCTGATTTACATCCTCCATAGGCAGATCGCTTCACCATTTGCTTCTTCTTCTTTGTCTGGTGGGTTTTGGTTGTTAGCAGTAAAAGTGCATCTGCTCAGTGCTGGTATGTCCCATTGTTTTGCATTGGAGTCTGCGGCATGACGGACCTAGCTTCATAGTAACGGTTGCTAGGATGTCTGATTGGACAATTACCGTTTTGGGGCGTGGTTTTGCGAAAGGTCAATTATGGGATGGACGGATACTCAAGAACAAATATTGGACACGACGGGAAAAGAGACTGAGAGCAATTGGACCAAATGTTTGTATTTCTATAAACGAGCAATGTCACTATTTCCAAAGGAGTTTAGATTGAAACACAAACGCAAAATCGGTGCATATTTTATTTGTTAGTTTGTCCCGTTCACGGCTCTGTAAGCGGTTGTACCTGAGCGCTGCTGTTCCTGCAGATGCGTTTGTAGATGTGGTCGATGTTCACAGACACGTGTCGAAGCACTGAGTGAAGAGCTGACAGCGACGGCTCTTCACGGCCTCGAACTCCTGACTGCACTTACGCGACGCTCGGCTGCTCGCGTCGAACGCTGCGGAAACACAAACAGATCACAGTGTTCACTACTGTTACTACTTTATATAACATTCTTCAGGTTTTGTGTAAAGCCAATAGATAAACTTTGCAGAAAAACCCAGAACGAAGGCGATGGAAATGACTGTAATATATAAAAGTGCAGCATGATCGAGCCTCTCACTGAGTCCAAAGCTCTTCTAAAGTCACCTCTGTGAAGGGTTTATTACGGCAGCTGCAGAGAGAGGCTGGAGATGCACGATACAGTGTTTCTGCTGTATCGACAGGTTTGAGCATCTACCAATTATCTACCAACTGAACGATTTTGCCAAAATCAATATTGCGATTTCGATTTTCCTTCCCCATTTACCATTAATAACTTTTGTTGCATATAACTTAAATTATGGCCTAAACTGAGACAATGTTATTGCTAGGGATGTAACGATTCACTCAAGTCCCGATTCGATTCGATTTCTGATTTTAAGTTCCCGATTTGTTTTTTTTAACCTTTTTTTAGAAAAGAATATGACTCATTCATACCAATGTTTATTTTGTTTTAACATCTGCATTTTTGTCCTTGTAACAAACTGCAACTGTCTCAGTAAGAGAACTTTACATTACAAACAATTACAAACATGAAAATGAACTATAATCATTTTGACATGAGCGCTTGTAAATTACATGTTTTCAGCATAAATAAGATGTGCAGCAAAGCAAACATTTTCAGATTATATTTATTTACCAAACCTTTTTTTGTTTTTTTTGTTTTGTTTTGCAGTTTGAACATAATACTACCATTTAGAACTAATTTAACAGTACAGTTTTTTCACCTTGAACGCCTCACAGCCTCCTGGTGCAGCCTTTGTAAACATAAGGAGGATAAAGACATGACAGCTCCTGTAGGTTTTGGATTATTTGACAAACGGACATTTGATGAGGATTTCAGCAGAATCAGAGCAGGTCGGTCAGATGTTGTCAGTTCACGATCTTGGTAAACGTCTGTCAAAATGCTAAACTCTGCGTTAGCCGCTGACGCTAATCTCGTAACCGCTAACTTTAGCTGCGTCTGCTGTTTCGATGCCTACATGTGTTACATGGTGAGGCGTGTGTTAGGGGTGAGGCGGGGGGGGGGGGGGGGTGGAGCTTGTCTTGAAAAAAGTTAACGTCGTTAGAAACAACGAGCTATTGTTCCGGTCTATTTCGGTCACGCAAAATGGAGCAGCTGACGGTGGCTTTAAAATCGATTATTTTACGCATATTAAATCGATTTTAAATCGATTTTCAATGAATCGTTACATCCCTAGTTATTGCTCATGAAATATTTACAACAGACTTACTTACTTTTTAGTCCTTAATCATTTTCAATATAATTCAAAATAGTCCACATTTTTATAATTGTAAACCCTACTGTAATATGTTTGTAAATAGCCTAAATCATTTCTTGCTATTTGCATCTTAATTGTGTTTTAGTCGGTGCTTATGAGAAAACTTTTCATCCAAAACATTCCCAAACATGAGCCTCCTTTTATGTTCTAAAGTCCATCTGAGCTGCAAACAACTGTTTCCAGGCAGCTCAGGCTCAGCTTCATCTCTGTGGAGGCAGAGACAGTCTCTGTGAGGGAGTTTCTATCAGAGCGAGGGGCAGCGCGGCCCGGGACGCTGAATAGAGTGATTAGCGCTGCAGCTAACGCAATGCTAACGGAGAAAAAAGCAAAAGTCCTTCGCTTCACGGTACATCCATGATCTACTGCGCACCTTAACTAGACTCGGCATCCGCGCAGTAAAGTGAAGATATCACTGCGCTGATGCCGAATTACTCCTGGTATTATTACGCCTTACAATATAGTTCCCCTTTTATCCGCTTAGAAAATCCACATTGTTTAATTTTGTGTAATTATACTTTATAGTGTAACACTTCACGTAACCATATTTAAATAGTGAAAACGTGGAAGAGTTTGGTAGCTTCTATCTTCACCTCGTTTGGAGCTATAGAGGAGAAGAGAGAGGCTAAATGCTAACGCCGTCTGTGCTGTGTTTACGTGACTGAAGGCACACGTGAAGACCAGACAGGTACAGATGAACTTGTCTAAGCTCAGGTAAGAACAGATCTCAGTATGGAAAAACGGTGGCCTGTTCCTTTAATGTCAGCGCTGTCTCACAAAAAAAACGTTAGTTGTTGAGGTTAGAATTGTGTAGAATGATTAAACTTGAAAAGAAAGAGCATCTCTGGTGACGTGGCCGATTCAGCAAGAAGAACACTGGTCTGAGGGCCGCACTTTGGTCTCCTCTGTTTTAGATCATTCTGGTCACTTCAGAACTTATACAGAAAAAAATGTTGAATTATGTCATTTAAGGACTTCCTTTTGGCTAAATGTATTAAATGACTTTTAATGCTCCGTGGAAACCCTGCAGGTACCGATTCCCCTAAGAGGAGCAGAGCCATCTGTCCCTGGTTTGTTTAGGACTAAAACCTTTGTGCGTTGTGGAGGTTCGGCTACACAACAGCAGCTGCTCCATCTGACTTCATTAAACCCAGAGCAGAGCGCGAGTTTACGGTTTAGCGTCTGTAAAATAAAGATGGTCTGACCTTCGGCGACGTCCTGCAGCTTCTCTTTCACGTGTCTCATTTTCTCCAGAGCCTTGAGGTTCGGAGCCGCAGTCCGACCCAGAACCTCCTCCAGAGACAGGATGGAGTCGTTGAGCTGCTCCACACACTGCTCCACCTCCTGCTCCTCCTGCAGAGCCTGGACACCGACACCATTAATGCACATCTCATGCTTTTTAAGGCCATTTTAATGCACAGATACTATTTGTTTTACACTGATATCTCTACATTTATTTTTTTCCTTTCCACCAGATGAAGGAGCTTTCACTGGGACCTGTTCAAAGTGTGAAAGTGTTTCTGACCTGGATGTTGTGGCTCAGAGGAGAGAAGTCGATGACGAGCTGAGCCTCTCTCTCGTAGATCTCCACCGTGGACAGGGTGCTCTCAGAGTCTGCCTCCAGCTGAAGACAAACACCACAACATGGAACTCAAATACTACTAACACTGCAAAGAAAGCAAGACAGCACCTCTTCTCTTTACACAAACGTGTCTTCTCCTGACCAGGGCTGTTAAACGATACCAGTTTGGTATCGGAAAAAAAGTTTAGGTACTACTAGTATCGAAAAAATGCAAGTATCAAAAGCAGGAACTGAAAAAAATCTTCTCTCTTTAGATCCAAGTTTTGATGTTGATCCAGGGACAGAATTACATCAAACGACTTGGTTGTTTCAGCTCACAATTTTTTCCCCTATTTCTCCCCAAGTTTTGCCAGTTTTTCTACACATTATTTCCTTATTTTTGCCAAAATTTCCCTCGTTTTCCCCCAAATTATTCCCCATTTTTCACACATTTCTTGGCATTGGAGATTTGCAGATCTGCCACACATTATTGTTCGCTGTTCTGGTTCTAGATGACAAATAGGTATCGAAAACGTATCAATCAGGTATCGGGCTGGGTAACGTTCATTTTTGGTTTTCGATACCGATACCTGAACGATGGTGTGGCGTCTTTACATGCATGAGACTAGGGCTGGGCGATATATCGATATTTAAGATATATCGATATATTTGTAAATGAGATATGGAGTTAGACCATATCGCATATATCGATATAGTTCAAATTCAGATAAGCTTTTAAGTTAACAAAAAGATCAAGCTGATGTTTAAAAAAGTTTAAACAAGTCAAAAGATTGACTTATTTTATTTCATAGGCTATTTTTATTTAAGATATTTTTATTTTATTTAAATGTGCACCTTACGGAGCTTTGTTATACAGTGTTTATGTTAACATTTTATAGTGAGTTTTCAATAAAACTACTCGTATTTGGCTTTGACTTTGACTTAAAGGGGGGGTATTATGTAAAATGGACTTTTTCAAGCTTTATATCATGTTATTATGTAATTCCCTCATTAAACACATGCCTGGAGTGTTGCCTTGGCTCATTCACATATTTTGAGTAATCAGTAAAAACTTAGACGGCAGCCATTTTAGGTGTAGCTATGCCTCAGGCCTCCTAGGAACGCCCCCACCTCCTGGAGACGCCTCTGGACCTTTCGTCACCAGCCAAGCCACCAACCACTGCTCCTCAGCTCAGCAGAGCCCCCTCCCCGCACAGTAGTGCTGTTTAGATGCCACAGCAGTGTGCTGAAGGGGGCGTGTCGGAAAGCTTCTTAAAGAGACAGAGGCCTATTTCAAGACGTTCAGTACAGCCATTTTGAGAGAGCAATTTTATTCATGGCAGTTATTTTAATTTACTGCATATACAGACCAACAGAAGGTTACGTCATCATTGTAGTATGCTATAGACTAGTGCTATGTGATTGAAAAAAGCATAATACCCCCTCTTTAAGATTTATTTCACAGCTCTCCCTTGGAAAAAAATATCGGTATCGTATATCGATATTCAAACTAATATCGGGATGACTTTTGGTCCATATCGCCCAGCCCTACATGAGACCCATGTATGTTCATTAACATGCACTGTCCCGACCAAATAAACCATTATTAAATAAATAAATATGTGTCGTCTAGAACCAGGAAACAAAGCAATAATGTGTGGAAGAGCTGCACATTTACAATATCGGGTTCATCTCGTGTCAAGAAATGTGGAAAAAATAGGGAAAAATTTGCAAAAAGACAAATATTGGGAACATTTGGGGGAAAATGGGAGAGAAATAGGGGAAAAATAGTAATAAAAATGTAGCAAAATTAGGAAAAAAATTGGAAAAATTGGGGCAAAAATGAGAAAAAAAAGGTGTAAAAAAAATATATATATAAATTGAGAGAAAAATAAAAAGTTGGGGGGAAAAAGTGAAAAAATGGAAGGAAATCGGGAATATCACTAGTTATGAAAAATAGCAAAAATGAGGGGGAAATTGGGAAAACGAGAAAAAAATGACAAAAAATGGGCAAAAATGTTTTGGAAAAATGGGAAAAGACAAAAAAAGACTTATATTTGAGCTGAAACAACAAAGTCACTCCCTTTAATGCTGTCCCTGGACCAACAGCATCAAAACGTGGATCTAAAGATGTAAGATTCTTTCAGTATCTGCTTTTGATACCACTTTTTCCCGACACCAGCCTGGTATCGTTGAACGGTACCAGAGATGTTCCTCACCTGAACCTCCGCGATGGACTGGAGGTCTCCTGACAGCAGAGTGATGGGGAGGCCTTGGATCTTGCAGCTGAGGAGCAGGTTGTGTCTGAACAAACGTTGCTGCTCCAGCTCCGACTCCCAGATCATCACGTCTCTCTGAAGCTTCACCAGCTCCCTGAAACAGACGGGACGATTAGATCTAAGCCCGGTCTCTAACCCCAGGTCTGAATGGAATCTGTACTTGTTGATCTCCTGCAGCTTCTGGATCTTCAGGTCCAGCTCCGCTTTGGCGCTGGACATTTGGCTTTTCTTTGTCAGGAGTTGGTTTTCAGATCCAGCACTTTGTTCTGTCCCTCCTCCACCGCGGACAGAAGCTTCCCCTCGTCCTGCGGCGTCAGAGACGTTACACGCGGCAGAAATAAAGAGAAAGGTGAAGTTCCTGAAGCCGTACCTCCCTCTGCTCCTCCACGACACCCTGCTCTCTCTCCACCGCCTCCTGAAGCGTCTGCAGCTTCTTCTTCTGCTGCTGAAGCTGAGTCTGTTCGTACTCGAGCTGCGCGTTCAGCCGGGCCAGCTGGCTCTCGAACTGCAGCCTGTAGGGGGCAGCAGAACTCTGTAACTGTGGATCCCAATGCACTGGGCTCAAACTGCAGCCTGTAGGGGCAGCAGAACTCTGTAACTGTGGATCCCAATGCACTGGGCTCAAACTGCAGCCTGTAGGGGGCAGCAGAACTCTGTAACTGTGGATCCCAATGCACTGGGCTCGAACTGCAGCCTGTAGGGGCAGCAGAACTTTGTAACTGTGGATCCTAATGCACTGGGCTCAAACTGCAGCCTGTAGGGGGCAGCAGAACTCTGTAACTGTGGATCCCAATGCACTGGGCTCAAACTGCAGCCTGTAGGGGGCAGCAGAACTCAATGCACTGGGCTCTTTACACCAAACACAACAAGCTTTTAACCCCCACCTGAACAGAGCACATTTTCTCCAGTTTGGCTTTACCCAAATCTAAAAACTTCTTGAGAAAACTAGCGACAAAATTAGACAAAAATGTGACAAAAAAGTGACAAGAAACACACACACTATGATGAAACAAACAATCCTTTTTATTAGAAAAATATTAAAAGATCAAATGCAATGGAGGAGTGAAATGTCATTTTGTTTTTGGCTAAATATTTAGTCAGACCTACTTATTATTATACTTTTTACCCATGTCCTCTATTAATGGGAAACAGTGACACTGGGAATATGCTACTATTTATTGTATTTTTTATTTAAACATGTAGCCTACCATGTTGTTTAAGTTACATGTTTTAACTTTAAACAAATCTGATGGACTTCTCAGAGGACAGCTCTGTATGAAGCTTTGGAATTGCAAAAAATAGCATCATGTCACTTTAACAGCATCTTATACTGAACTTATATGAGGCCAGACTGAAGACTATGAGTTGGTTTAGAGCAGCCAAAAGGCAAACAGTAGATTTACAAGATTAGCATGAGCTTTGACCTGCATTGTTTTCAATGAAAAATGCGCTAACGATCACAAATGTGTCTAATTAAATATGCGCGAAAATGCGACATAACGCCTCGTTTTCATGGGTCATTAACATGACAACAGTGGGCACAGTAAACGTGAATACAGCCATTAGCATCACTGTAGTAAACCTACATGATGACAGAAAGCCAATGTTTATGTGTCGTAGCCTTTAGCATGTTAGAAGCTATGCTACGCTAACAAACGCAGTTATAAATCTGGCGTCAGGACAGAGAAACTTTTGCAACACTCACCACTCAGATGTAGCGACAATCCATCAGAAAAAGATTCATGTTAATCCTGACTCATAATAATGTCCATGGAGGCAGTTTTAGTCCAGTTGTAAAAGCAGCAACTTGTATCTCTGTGGTGTCCAAGTGTCCACTTTGTTTAAACTCAGTAAAAACATACTTTCTTTTGGAGACGTGTGAATTTATGCTGGAGTTTCTTTATTTTTAGGAGCCACTGTTTATTTCAGATAATTTGAATAAACTGTTTCCCCAGTCAGGTCAGTGCAGCCCGTCTACACTGCTGCTGCATTCAAGTGCGCTACGACATTACAGCGCAGTAAATAATTCAAAGAAAAAAATTAAAAATATCGGCCGAGATTTTCCCATATGGGAAAAAATTACAAATATCCCTAACAAAAATGCAACAAAAATGCAACAAAAATGCAACAGAAAAGCAACAGAAAAGTAGCAACAAGTGAAAAAAAGCAATGAAAAGATCAGTTTAAATGAGTTTTGTAGGTCTTAGCTTTCAAATGAGGTGTTACACTGGCCTATAGGCTGTGACCTTTTAGATTTGGTAAAGCTGAACTGGAGAAAATGCCCTTGGGGTTAAGAGGTTAAATTATTATAAATAAATAAATATGTAAAGGCTGGTGTTAGAGCTGCTCGAACCTCATTGCAATTTTTCTGCCAGATATTGCGATTTGATTTGGAATTTTTATATTTTATTAGGGCTTCATTTTAATTACACTTGTAAAATTCAATTAATTGCCATTAATTTTTCTCTAATAATCCCAACAGCTGATAACAGGGACTCCTCGCAATTAATCGTGATCAATTAAATCACAAATCATTATTTTTGTTCAGTTAATTGTGAGTTAAAGCTGTAACTTTGACTGCCCTGTATTTGATATAAAGCATAAGCGAGTATCAGCAGGGATTTACGGCTCGTACCTCTTCTTGTCCAGCTCCGTGTGGAGTTTCAGATGCTCCTGCTCGTATTCTCTGATGCTGCCGACGCCGATCTCTTCACAGAAATCAGCAAACACCGAGTCCTCCATCTGAGCAGAGAGAGATGTATTACAGAAGCACCTTTGGACACGAGGTTTGTAACTTTAGAGCTAATCACATCGTTGCTGTCAGATGAGAAGTGGTACAAGTTGTCTGATAAACCTCAGCATTTGCTTTGGGGTTTTGAATAAAGTTACTCACGTCATACCTTCTGTAGTAAATATGGTTTATACAGGTAGCCCTTTTTTAATCCAAATATATAATTTTACAAGCCACTAGAGGGCACTGCAGGCTAATCGAGCAGCAGAAGAAAGTTTGGATTGAGTGAGAAGCGGGAGTTACTACAATGATGTAAACAAAAAAAGCTAATGACGGGCTAAAAGCTAGAGGAACGAGTTTACAAATGAGAGCTTAACAACGTGCTGCCGGGAGAGGCTTGTCAACGATGCAGTTACGCCTCCGTGTCCAGGCGATTGTTGTGACGTTAACAAACCAGACTCCTATTTAGTTTGTTGTTTATGCTTCATGTAGCTAACCATGTGTTACGTTAGCATACTGCGTACGCCTATTCAGTAGGTCTGGGCGATATGGACCAAAAGTCATATCCCGATATATTTAGGTTGAATATCGATATACGATATATATCCCGATATTTTTTCCGCAAAGTGAGAGCTGTGAAATGAAATGTTAAGTCAAAGTCAAATCCAAATGTGAGTAGTTTTATTGAAAACTCACTATAAAATGTAAACATAAACTCTGTATAACAAAGCTCTGTAAGGTGCACATTAAATAAAAAAATATCTTGGATAAAAATAGCCTATAAAATAAAATAGGTCAATCTTTTTCTGAGGGCAGCATTTATATATAAAGAGATAACAAAATAAAGTGCTCAGTTTAAAGAGGGGGTATTCTGCTTTTTTCAATCACATAGCACCAGTCTATAGCATACTACAATGATGACGTAACCTTCTGTTGGTCTGTATATGCAGTAAATTAAAATAATTGCCTTGAATAAAATTGCTCTCTCAAAATGGCTGTACTGAACGTCTTGAAATAGGCCTCTGTCTCTTTAAGAAGCTTTCCGACACGCCCCCTTCAGCACACTGCTGTGGCATCTAAACAACACTACTGTGCGGGAGGGGGCTCTGCTGAGCTGAGGAGCAGTGGTTGGTGGCTTGGCTGGTGACGAAAGGTCCAGAGGCGTCTCCAGGAGGTGGGGGCGTTCCTAGGAGGACTGAGGCATAGCTACACCTAAAATGGCTGCCGTCTAAGTTTTTACTGATTACTCAAAATATGTGAATGAGCCAAGGCAACACTCCAGGCATGTGTTTAATGAGGGAATGACATAATAACATGATATAAAGCTTGAAAAAGTCCATTTTACATAATACCCCCCTTTAAGATAAACTTAATAAAAAATCCTCTTGAGATGACCTGTTTCTTTTTGTTAACTTAATAGCTTATCTGAATTTGA
Source organism: Neogobius melanostomus (assembly GCA_007210695.1). NCBI lineage: Eukaryota > Metazoa > Chordata > Actinopteri > Gobiiformes > Gobiidae > Neogobius > Neogobius melanostomus. The sequence continues at coordinate 166,010 of VHKM01000432.1, forward strand.
AATATCCCGATATACGCGATATGGTCTAATTCCATATCTCATTTAAAATATATATCGATATATTTTAAATATCGATATATCGCCCAGCCCTACTATTCAGCCGGTTGTTTTTTTCACTAGGCAATGTTTGACTAGTGCGTCTTATACTCCGGAGCGACTTATAGTCCGGAAAATACGGTATTTGTAACTGTCACAAATGTAAAAACTATATGCAACTGAAAGTGTTTGTATTTTTGAAGTCAGTATTCCCAAAGAAATGTACCCAGCAAAAAGTACAAAGTGTAACTGATCAAGCTGCAAGTTTATTTGACATATGTATCAAAGCAATGGAAAAGGTTTTGTTCAGCATTGGTTTAGCTGAACTTTATTTGAAGGCATAGTCAGTAGTTGCAATGCATTATGGGTAGCAGAAGCAATAGCCAGACGAGTAAAAACGTTGTGCTGAAAACCTGCCTGTCCATGCCCAAACTTGACCTCCTGTGTTCTACATCTTTATTTACACCTTCGAAAGCAATGGCTGTAAGTTTATATGTGTTTGGTGAACTTTACAACTGTTTTAAGAGATTGTTTTTGCACATTGTGTTGTCACCAAGAATTAGCCTTTAGAAGAGCCTGTTTAGCTGAGAGTTCTGTGCTAACGATCTAATTAGCATATGAAAAGATCCTGAAAATGCTAATTAGTATCAGCTATGCTAACTTTATGCCTAGTTTCTGGCATTAGCCATTTTGTGGTGCATTTATTTTCTCATGCTGTTGCACTGAATTTAATGCTTGTTTTATTTTTGTTTATTTCAGTTTCACTCGGGTTTTCATCGAGTCCAACAACAATTGTAACTGTAAGAAGACTGCATTAAAGGAGCATGACGCTTGTTAAAAAGGCTCAGCCCCTGAGAAGTTACATGCTGCTGCGTTAAGGTCCGCACACACTACACGACTTTTCCAGTCTTATACGATTTTATAAAGAAGGGGGTCCACACTACACGACTGGATTTAGTGCGATTATAGAACGTCTGGGGGTTCACACTTAACGACTGAGAATCGTAAGAGCGAACACACTACACGATTCTGACAAACAGCTGATGTTTGAGAACACAGCGCGTCTGTCCTCTCTACCGCTTCATTTCTCCTCCGGTTTCAAAAACTGACCCAAAATCCCCAAAGATAGGCCGTGTTTGTGAGCGTGGGAAAACACGTGCGTGTCCCGATCGGTCAGCGGTGTAAACAGTGTCACAACAGTGCGCAGTGCAAGGCTAATGCTGCTACGAAGCCTTCAACTTGGCTATAGTTCTGTCAGATGGAGATAAAAATCGGCGACACGAAGAAGCGGGACGTATTTCAGTGGATTTAATAAGAGAAGGAGACGGACCTCAGCCCCGAGATGGAGGAGGCGGAGGAGACGGCAGAGAGAGGAGAGGTGAAGCTGAACAGTTCGTCTCCAAACTCAGTAAGTGCCGCTAAACTCTGTTCGCGGTTTAAATGTAGCTTGAAAAGGTGATTCTCGTGAATGTTTGATGATATAAAGTTGTGCTGTTTCGTGTGGGGCTGTGGCCATGAAATCAGTTGTTTGTGCAGCGGTTTTGAAAGAGACATGAAAAGGAGGCCCTGGTGTTTTTCTGTCTTTATTTCACTCTGTCATTGGCCGCTGCTTTCTGTGTGTTCACTTTGGGGTAAAATCACCCACGTTTCTCCTGTGCGTCCAAAATCGGGCTTAAAAATCAAACATGTTTGATTTCCTGCGACTGTAGTCCAGTTGCGTCTGACTCCGCCCACACTACACGATTCGAACGCCAGTCCAGTCGTGACCCCCCACACTACACGACACGACTCTCTGTGACTGCCTTAGACTAAACACGACTCGGGAAGACTCGGCGCGACTGAGAATTGTATCAAAATCGGGCATAAAAATCGTGTAGTGTGAGCGGACCTTTACTTTCTGGCTCGCGCAGCTGTGGTTACTATGGCAACGAGAGAAGCGAGTTACCGTTTTGTTCAGCAGAGTGTCATGATTTGTTGAGTCCAACAACCTTTTAGGCGACTCCAGCTGCTGATGATTGATGTATTTTTAGTCACTGACGATATGTAAGTGTTCTTTCATATCTGTGTTTGTTTCTGTTACACATTTTACCGTAGTTCAGATCCTAATAACATTAGCGGCAGTTACCTTGGGTTAAAGGTCCTATATCATGCAAAATCGACTTTTTTGAGTTTTAACCATGTTGTTATGCTATTTCCTTATCAAAAACACCCCCAGAGCGGTTTTTGGCTTCATTCACGCAGTTCTAAGTAATCCTCCTGAATCCTGCTCTCTGAGCAGCTGCTCCACCCTCTCCTGGTAAACGACTGAGCTGTTCAGTTGTGTCGTCACAGCGGAACGGAAGTGCTCTACGTCTGTAATGTAATGCCTTACGGCCTGATTTTATTAATAAAACTTTTTTTTTATTTATTTATTTTTTTTTTTTGAAAAAAAAAAAAAAAAAAAAAAAAAAAACAGCAACTCTCCGACGCGTCTGTGCTGTCCCACGACGCTAATCAAGCGCACCCACGGCTGGAGGAGGGTCCGTGTACCTTTCGTTCAATCAATTTTCAATTTGAAAACAACAATGAAATTACTCAGAAATGTGTGCTATAAGCATTTTTCATTTCATAAAATGAAACGAAATCACTCAAATTGTCACGTATTTTCATATTTCAATATGATACAAAAACGGAAAAATGAAAATTGAAATCACAACCTCAGAGCGTCATTATTTCGTTTTATCGATTTGCTTATAGCCGGCGATAGCCGGAAGTTCGGCTGTACGGTTCACATTAAGGTCCGACCTGAAACACAATTTAGATAAAAACTAACGCGGAGATTGTATACATTGTTCAATTTTCATTTCTTTGTCCTGGGGTATTAGTACTCCTTTATAATAATTCCTCAGAGATGGATTGGTTATGCACGGAGCTAATACAGCGCTATGCTAGGTGGCCAACGCGCCCGTAGCAGGCCGCAGATGGCACTACCTGGAGTGCGTAACTCGTGCGCTTCCCCGAGCTCCTTTCTCCTCCTCTAAACAATGCACGAGTCTTCTGTCCACCTAGATGCGGACTCTCTACATTTGTGTAGACTCTGACATTCTGTGAGATGGATTGGACCGAACGCTTTAGCTACAATTACGCACGGAGCTAAACATACTGTGCCAAGTGGCCAGTGCGCCGTTCGCAGGCTGGGAAGGTGGCACAACCTGGGGCGCGTATCTCTCCTCCACTTTGATGTTCGAGTTTTTGTTCAAGATTAGGACTTTCAACATTGATTTATTTATCAATATAATGTATGCATCTAGGTGGACAGAAGACTCGTGCATTGTTTAGAGGAGGAGAAAGGAGCTCGGGGAAGCGCACGAGTTACGCACTCCAGGTAGTGCCATCTGCGGCCTGCTACGGGCGCGTTGGCCACCTAGCATAGCGCTGTATTAGCTCCGTGCATAACCAATCCCATCTCTGAGGAATTATTATAAAGGAGTACTAATACCCCAGGACAAAGAACTGAAAATTGAACAATGTATACAATCTCCGCGTTAGTTTTTATCTAAATTTGTGTTTCAGGTCGGACCTTAATGTGAACCGTACAGCCGAACTTCCGGCTATAAGCAATCGATAAAACGAAATAATGACGCTCTGAGGTTGTGATTTCAATTTTCATTTTTCCGTTTTTGTATCATATTGAAATATGAAAATACGTGACAATTTGAGTGATTTCGTTTCATTTTATGAAATGAAAAATGCTGATAGCACACATTTCTGAGTAATTTCATTGTTGTTTTCAAATTGAAAATTGATTGAACGAAAGGTACACGGACCGAGGAGCCATGGATCTGAGCATAAGTGTTGTTTTTGAAGACTGAGCTCTTTCTAACCTACTCTGGACACGCCTGCTCTTTTTCTTACCGATAATGCCACGGATGCGCGTTTGGCTACGAGAGCAACAGGACTATTCAACCTTCCTAAAGAAGAGTGCACTCGCCAGAAGTTGGAATTTCTTTCCGGGATTAAGCTAGCTACTATATCAACCAACCTGATGGATGCTTGGTAAACCTTGGCCAGAATCAAAGTGGATTAACTTTTATAACCAACACGAGGGCCATAACGTAAACACCCGACGATGGGGAGGCCATGCTGAGCGGTGAGTCAATCAAAACGCGTGTTAGCGTGTGTGTTAGCGTGTGTGTTAGCCATTTATGAAACTGCTTTGCACATGTCAACTCCTTATAACTGCATTATGTGAAGTAACTTCACTTTTTGCAGCAATATTTATATTTATAATACTGCAAATGTGGAATGAGCGGAGAGAGGGGCGGAGTTAACTGAATCGAAGCGTCTTGTCTTCCGGGTAGGGAAATTACCCCCCAAAAATACTTATATTTCTCTCAAAAATGAGTACTCCATAGTGATAGAGGTACAATATATCATATATATGCCTATACTTTACTTTGGAATGGCTAAAATAGCATGATACAGATCCTTTAACGTTTTTCCTGCTGCGCGGCCGTTTTAATGTGTCATTTCTAAGTTAACATTTGTGTACTGTGGACTTTGCCAATATGATCCACTGCTAAGTTAAAACGGGCTGCTACAGGTAACATTAGCCTGTATTTATGTAGCTTCAGTTGCCGTTGGCGCTGTGTTTATGTTCGCCACTAGATGGTGCCATTACTCCACGTATTTTTCTGCCCTCATTGTGAGTGCTTTTCTGTAATTGAGAACTGCGTTTATTGGGCAGAACTCAGTAAATTATTATCCTTTCAGGGTATTAGCATTTATAGTAGATCAGATCATCACTTTTATGTATTTATTTATTATTTCCTTTTGTGATTGGTAACCTTGTTAGTCCTAATATCCTTATTGTTCTGTTGTTACAGACTTGTTTAAATACAATCACTTCAGCCTAATAAACCTGCTGGAACGTGAACCTGGACTCCAGTCTCTTCCATCCCTCCTGCATCTTGTCACCCTGTTAAACCCTAAAGAACTAACCCTACATACAGTCCACCCCACCTTAACTATTTGGTCCTTCAATTAGTCAATTCCTCCATTTCAACGCACATTTCTCCTGGCTCATGAAAGACGAGTTTGCCTTGCTGTTGACCTGCGTTCACGTAGCAATAACAGTACAGGTTTTGTCCTGGAACTCTCTCCACTGAATAAAATGATGAATCTATGTATAAAAACATCAATATAAACACAGCTGAATTCGAGGAATCTGTCCATGAGGCAAGTTTTTTACACTTAATATAAGAAAACATCTCAAACCACTATGCGTGACATGAGATATTTTTAAATTGAAGCGTAGAAAACCTGCCTCGTGGACAGATTCAGACCCTCTCGCCAGAGGTGGGAGTAAGTCACTAAATGCAAGTCTCGAGTCAAGTCCAAGTCGTTAAGGTCCAAGTCCCAAGCAAGTCCAAGTCAATTGGTCATGGGGTCAAGTCAAGTCAAGTCAAGTCAAGTCTTTCTTTAGCCGGCAAGTCACCTCAAGTCGCAAACGTCAGCGTTAAGCCTAATTCTTCTTTTCAAAATGTGTTTAATCTACTTGAAAATATAAAGTGCTTTCTCAAGATTTAGCGATTTTGAAAATGTAGGCTAAAATCACACTTTTAAAATATAATGGATTTGGATTTAAAGTCTAATTAATATTTAATCACCACAAAATGTAATATATATATTTATTTGAAATGCTCCAGTCTATGTACAAATTACTGGGACAGCATTTTAAGGAAGGGAGCCCTACTTAAAAAAATTGAAACAGACTCTTTTAAATATGAGCTGCTTTTCCTGCAGTCTGAAAGATAAATATAACATTATATTTTAATTTTTGTTAGTTGCTGGCAGTTTTTCTGTCAGGGGTTCCCCTGTAATGCCCCAGTCCCTGTATACTCGGATTCGCCCCTGCTTAAAGTCAATTCCGCGCAGCCTCCAGTCCAGCTGTCACTGGGCTCTGTGTGGCTGCGGAAAATAGCCTCTAAATGCTGTAACTTTCATGAGAACGCCTTAAACACTGAAAAGCTCCCAAGATTTCTGTCATTAATCCAACTGTTAACATCGTCGTTCTGGAGGCCGCCTGTATAGGCACCGTAGCTTCAGTCATTGTTTCGAACGTTTTCCTGTCCTTAATAAATGTCTATGAATCTTCACCTCTTCACTCACTGTAGAAACTTTTAATGCATTCAAAGAAACACACGTATTTCCTCCTGCCTTTTCGCGCTGTCTTGATTAGAAGCGCTCTGTCGGAAGCCGAAAAAGCATGTGGCTAATTACCATATGTAAACATAGATGCGCCGCTTTTACGCAATGAATCCTGTTCTTTCAACAGTTTCACTCAAATAAATAATAACTATAAAGTCACAGCAAGTCATTCAGAGTCACTGGCCTCAAGTCCAATTTAAGTCTCAAGTCACAAACAGGCAAGTCTAAGTCAAGTCAAGTCTTTCTGGAGCTTTGGTCAAGTAAGTCTCAAGTCCCGAAAATTGCGACTCGAGTCAGACTCGAGTCAAGTCATTTGACTCGAGTCTCCCACCTCTGCCTCTCACTCTGCTGTACCTGCTCCATCTCGTCCCTGATCGATCGCAGCTGCTGCTCCTTCTCCTCCAGAAGCTCCTGCTGCATCTGGATCTCAGACTCCAGGTTCGACAGGTCGCTCTCCAGGCGGGAAATGTCCTGCACAAGAAGCAACATCATGAGCTCGTCTTCACAGGCGTCTCCTCCGTGTTCACGCTCCAGGTCAAACGCAAGCTTTTATTGTCGGGTCCTTAATGTTTACTATCTGGTGTTTACTGAAGTTTGGAGCATTACCAAAAAGTGATACTATGAGCAGAGATGTTTGTTTTTAATTCCCCCACCCATTTTTTTACACATTTATTTCTTATTTTTGCCTCAATTATTTTTTGCTCATTATTATTCCTAATATTTTCCCCCATGTTTTCCCTCCAAATTATTCCCCAGATCAAGCAGATCTTCACACATTATTGTTCTGTTTTCTGGTTCTAGACGACAAGTATTTTAGTAAAGTATCGTTCAGGTATCGGTATCGAAAACCAAGTATCGTTAAAGTACTGGTATCGAGACAATGTAACAGTGCCCGGCCCTAGTTGGGACTAGGGCTGGGCGATATATTGATATTTAAGATATATCGATATATCTATTTATATCTATATATTTTTAAATGAGATATGGAATTAGACCATATCGTGTATATTTCAAATTCAGATAAGCTATTAAGTTAACAAAAAGAAACAGGTAATCTCAAGCTTATTTTAAAAAACGTTTATCTTAAACTGAGCACTTTATTTTGTTATCTCTTTATATATAAATGCTTCCCTCAGAAAAGATTGACCTATTTTATTTTATAGGCTATTTTATCCAGATATTTTTTTTATTTAAATGTGCACCTTACGGAGCTTTGTTATACAATGTTTATATTTACATTTTATAGTGAGTTTTCAATCAAATTAATCACATTTGGCTTTGATTTTGACTTAACATGTAATTTCACAGCTCTCACTATGCGGAAAAAATATTGGGATATATATCCCGATATTATTCAACTTAAATATATCGGGATATGACTTTTGGTCCATATCGCACAGCCCTAGTTGGGACACTACACATCTTCAATACAGAAGATTCATGGCATGCCTGTTTTTGATACTTTTTTCGGGTGAGACACAACAAGTGCATTGGGGAAAAAATAAATTTAGAGATTTCAACACATGAGGAAAAAATGTATTGCTTTAATTTATGTTTTCATATAAAAATAAGAGATTTAAAATATATAAAATGGCCAAATGCTCCTTGTGTTTTCGGTTTAGGTGGTGGTGTTGATGAGGGAGCAGATGTTAAGGGAGCAAACTAGCAAAAATCACTTATATTTTCACCAGCAGCGTCTCGACTTAAAACGTATGGGCTTTTATTCCTGAGAGCTGAGGAGCAGACATTAAAGTCGTACGGCCTGTATCTTGGGCAGCGCTCTCTTCCGCAGCAGCTCCAGATCCACAGAGGAGTATTTGAGTCGGGTCTGAGCGCCGTGACACTCGGCCTGGATCTGCTTCAGGTCGGACTCTTTCCTCCTCAGCTTCATCAGCTCCTGGACACAAACAACAGCCTCTTCACTCGATCTGCGCGGGAGAAAGGCCCAACGACCAGGAAGTCTACCATTACAACCTTACGATATTTTATACTGTATATTCTAAGTTGCAGACTTTTGCTTATAGTATCAGAACAATGAGAGACAGAGACTTACCGTTTTGGAATCTATGGATGTCTATGGACACAAAGTACCTCTGAATAATCGACTAAACATAAACGTCCTGAATAAATCAGCTCTTTATAAACCCCTTAACAATCAAAAAATCTCTCGGAGCCCCCAAAATTTATTGTTTTCTCTATTCAACAAGAATTTGTTTAATTTTTTTACAGCCTAAAATTACATCAAAAACAACATCTACCAATGATCGTTGGCTAAATAGTGAAGTTGTACATTGTAGTAAATAAATTGCATATTACCTTTAAAAAAAAAAACACATTTTCAATGTACTTGTTTAGCAGCTCTAAATTATGTAATTCACACAGAACAAATGTATTTTGTTTTGTTTTGAATATTATTTGACTTAAAGCAGAACTAAGTAACTCATGCCCCTAGAGGCCATAAGCGCCACTGCAGGTGTCGTATTTATCTCACACCAATAAAGTCAAGCCAAAATCGGGTCCATGTGGATTTTTTTCCGGAGCAAATTGTTCAGTAGAAGCGAAAAACGGCACTCATTAGCTAACGTAGCATGAAGCTAACGTTAGCTTCGCTAGCTTCCTGCTTAGCATTGTCTGTTTTTTAAGTATAGAGTTCAGGACTGTGTTGTCTTATCACTAAGCATCATGGGATTAACAGCAATTATAAACCAATGCAGATTTGGAGTTGTTCCACTGCTTTTGTCTTTAGCTTTTAGCTAATGTAAGTCTATGGAAAATGTATGCTAACAGTCACAAACATGGTGGATCTCTAACTGTGGATTTTCCCCAAACTTTATTTTTGGGCTGTTGAACCACTTTGTCTTTGTATTTTTATTTAGTAGAAAAGTATATTCAGAATTACACTTTTGTTTAAAGCAGTACTAAGTAACTCATGCCTCTAGAGGCCGTAAGCGCCACTGCAGGTGTCGTAGCATGTTGTGTTTTTTTACTCATTAATTGTCCGTGAGAGTAAATATTACGCTGACAGAAAAGACAAAGGGACAGAGGGATATTGTTCATCCAATTACACAATGGAGATAATTTGTTTCACTCAAACTTGGCTGTAAATACTGTTTAAGTGGAGCTAGCCCGCAGTTAGCTTAGCCCGTTAGCCTGTTAGCTTCTTCTTCGTGATTCCATTAGTGTGTATTGGAAAGTTACGTTATGTGTGGTTTTCTGTCCAGAAACACCAGGGGGCGATGAAAGACACTTGTATTACCCCCAGAGGGATGACGGAAAGGATTTATTAAGGTAAACAAGTTACTTAGTTCTGCTTTAAATTAAATGTACGTTTTATGCGAGTCACCTTAAGGAGCATGTGGTCTTAAATTGTGAAATTTGGGGTCTTAAACAGGTCTTACATTTCTCATTGCAAACTGTGCAGGAACCCTGATAACAGCATCGGCCATAGAAAAACCCACATTGGTCGACCTCTACTACAAACTTTGATGTTACGTGATAAACTAGTTAATCTCCACACTGTCCATTGTGTGAAATATCGATGTTTTCACCTGCACCTGAGAAGGACTTTGAAAACAGAAACTTACGGCGAGTTCCTTCATGAGCCGTTGTTTCCGCTCCTTCAGACTCTTCACTTCTTTGTCGTCCCAGCAGCGAGCTTTACTCCTGAGGTCACTGGAGCCTCCGGAAATCACCCCAGACCTGGCAAACATGGTGCCGTCCAGAGCCACGGTCTACCGGAGGAAACACACTTCATTCAACTGTGTAAAGGTTTAAATCAGGACGACACCGAGAGGAAACCAGGGGGAAAAACAACTTCACTACTTGAGAGTTTATACAGGTAAGTCGAATTGTCTGAGTGTGTGAGCAGTAAAACCTTGCGGCGCTCGTGTTTGTCGAAGGCCATGGCTCGAGCCTCTTTAATGGTGTCGCAGACGAGCGTGTTCCCGCACACGAACTGCACCACTCGCCTCAGCTGCGCCGCGATGGCCGGAGAGCTCGCCTGCACATGAAAAACAGCGTTAAAGAGGGGGTATTCTGCTTTTTTCAATCACATAGCACCAGTCTATAGCATACTACAATGATGACGTAACCTTCTGTTGGTCTGTATATGCAGTAAATTAAAATAACTGCCTTGAATAAAATTGCTCTCTCAAAATGGCTGTACTGAACGTCTTGAAATAGGCCTCTGTCTCTTTAAGAAGCTTTCCGACACGCCCCCTTCAGCACACTGCTGTGGCATCTAAACAACACTACTGTGCGGGGAGGGGCTCTGCTGAGCTGAGGAGCAGTGGTTGGTGGCTTGGCTGGTGACGAAAGGTCCAGAGGCGTCTCCAGGAGGTGGGGGCGTTCCTAGGAGGACTGAGGCATAGCTACACCTAAAATGGCTGCCGTCTAAGTTTTTACTGATTACTCAAAAATATGTGAATGAGCCAAGGCAACACTCCAGGCATGTGTTTAATGAGGGAATGACATAATAACATGATATAAAGCTTGAAAAAGTCCATTTTACATAATACCCCCCCTTTCACACTTCCGTCCATCCAGGAACTGTATCAATATTTTTCAGACTAACAAGAGACTGAAATGAAAAGTACAAGAAGAGATTTTAGATATTTTAACTCTGAATCTGTGGTTTTACCTGAACCACGTCCACGGCCATCTTGGCTCCAGGCAGCTCCCTCAGTCGCTCGTTCAGAGGAAGCACCTGGAGGAGGTTTAAAGGATAATCACAGCTGATCTTCACCGTCTACAAAGTCAAAGCGCACTGGTTCTCGTCAGTCTTACGTCCAGGTAGTCGATGGGCAGGAAGGTCTCGGGTTCGCAGCGCTCGTCTTTGATATACTTGATGCAGTCTCGGGCCACGCGCTCCGAGCTCACCACGATGGCGTTGAGGAAACGGCTGAACACTTTGGTCACGGCCAGATGGTACTTCTTATGGATGGGGCTGACCAGGTCCGACAGGCGCCCGAACTGAGGAGAGACAGAAAGAACATGGATTAGAAGCACTGAAAATATTATACGACATGAGATTTGAAGCTCGTTTCCTCCTTAACATCTTAGTTTTTAACCAAGCTGCCTTTGAACTTTAGGGCCGTTTTCTCCAAATGAGGTTTTCATTCCACTCTTTAACAACATCTCCACTTGAGTCGCTCCTACAGACTCCACACTTTATAGACTCAACTACATTTGGAAGGTTTTTTCCACAGGGATTTTCACTGATAACTATCCATCCATCCATCCATTTTCTTCCGCTTTATCCGGGGCCGGGTCGCAGAGGCAGCTCTATGATAATAATATGCATAAATCAAATAAATACTGTATCTCATTGCAACCTTCATAAAAGATGTGTTTTTCTTATCGTAAGTGCAAAAAATACTTGTTCCTCTGGCAGATTTCTACTCATCTAATTAAAACAAGGGCAAATAAACGTGTTAAAGGCGAGACAGTGCAGGTGAATAAGGGAAAATCATTTAGAGATGTAAAATGATAGCAGATTGCTGTCATTATAAATATGAGGAAAAATGTATTGCACGTTTTGTCATTTTTAAAAATGGCCACAATAAGCCAATGCCCATCTCGGCTCGCCCGGTGCATTATGGGTAATGGAATGTCTTTTGGCCAAACAATAATGATAGTTAGCGTAAAGAAGAAAGCTCTGATTTAGAGCGTTTTAACGGCTGGAAAGTTGATTTAAAGTGTTTTTGTCAATATTAGCTTAAAGTCTATTTTTACACCAGGGCTGCGTACGGAGATAGACAGAAACCAAACTGCCATTCATACGAAGAGATGCTTCAAAAGTGATGACCAGTCCTTGTTCATATAGTTGGAATAACTATGGAATAACTATGTGAGAAAAATAAGTATTTGAACACCCTGCTATTTTGCAAGTTCTCCCACTTAGAAATCATGGAGGGGTCTGAAATTGTCATCGTAGGTGCATGTCCACTGTGAGAGACATAATCTAAAAAAAAAAATCCAGAAATCACAATGTATGATTTTTTAACTATTTATTTGTATGATACAGCTGCAAATAAGTATTTGAACACCTGAGAAAATCAATGTTAATATTTGGTACAGTAGCCTTTGTTTGCAATTACAGAGGTCAAACGTTTCCTGTAGTTTTTCACCAGGTTTGCACACACTGCAGGAGGGATTTTGGCCCACTCCTCCACACAGATCTTCTCTAGATCAGTCAGGTTTCTGGGCTGTCGCTGAGATACACGGAGTTTGAGCTCCCTCCAAAGATTCTCTATTGGGTTTAGGTCTGGAGACTGGCTAGGCCACGCCAGAACCTTGATATGCTTCTTACAGAGCCACTCCTTGGTTATCCTGGCTGTGTGCTTCGGGTCATTGTCATGTTGGAAGACCCAGCCTCGACCCATCTTCAATGCTCTAACTGAGGGAAGGAGGTTGTTCCCCAAAATCTCGCAATACATGGCCCCGGTCATCCTCTCCTTAATACAGTGCAGTCGCCCTGTCCCATGTGCAGAAAAACACCCCCAAAGCATGATGCTACCACCCCCATGCTTCACAGTAGGGATGGTGTTCTTGGGATGGTACTCATCATTCTTCTTCCTCCAAACACGTTTAGTGGAATTATGACCAAAACGTTCCATTTTGGTCTCATCTGACCACATGACTTTCTCCCATGACTCCTCTGGATCATCCAAATGGTCATTGGCAAACTTAAGACGGGCCTTGACATGTGCCGGTTTAAGCAGGGGAACCTTCCGTGCCATGCATGATTTCAAACCATGACGTCTTAGTGTATTACCAACAGTAACCTTGGAAACGGTGGTCCCAGCTCTTTTCAGGTCATTGACCAGCTCCCCCCGTGTAGTTCTGGGCTGATTTCTCACCTTTCTTAGGATCATTGAGACCCCACGAGGTGAGATCTTGCATGGAGCCCCAGTCCGAGGGAGATTGACAGTCATGTTTAGCTTCTTCCATTTTCTAATGATTGCTCCAACAGTGGACCTTTTTTCACCAAGCTGCTTGGCAATTTCCCCGTAGCCCTTTCCAACCTTGTGGAGGTGTACAATTTTGTCTCTAGTGTCTTTGGACAGCTCTTTGGTCTTGGCCTTGTTAGTAGTTGGATTCTTACTGATTGTATGGGGTGGACAGGTGTCTTTATGCAGCTAAAGACCTCAAACAGGTGCATCTAAATGTAGGATAATAAATGGAGTGGAGGTGGACATTTAAAGGCAGACTAACAGGTCTTTGAGGGTCAGAATTCTAGCTGATAGACAGGTGTTCAAATACTTATTTGCAGCTGTATCATACAAATAAATAGTTAAAAAATCATACATTGTGATTTCTGGATTTTTTTTTTAGATTATGTCTCTCACAGTGGACATGCACCTACGATGACAATTTCAGACCCCTCCATGATTTCTAAGTGGGAGAACTTGCAAAATAGCAGGGTGTTCAAATACTTATTTTCCTCACTGTATGTGAGAAAAACATTTGTGACCCTTGAAGGCGACTGTTGGACAAAGTCCAGGGTCTGAAACTGTGGCCTCATGTCGCCGATATTCACAACATTTAAACTGAAATGAGAAATAAAAACATAGAATCTCTTTTTTTTTTGTCAATAAGGAGGTGGACAGTAGATGAAATCTTTTTCTGAGGAGAGACAGAAAGAACATGGAATAGAAGCACTGAAAATATTATACGACGTGAGATTTGAAGCTCGTTTCCTCCTTAACATCTTAGTTTTTAACCAAACTGCCTTTGAACTTTAGGGTTGTTTTCTCCAAATGAGGTTTTCATTCCACTCTTTAACAACATCTCCACTTGAGTCGCTCCTACAGACTCCACACTTTACAGACTCCCACTCAACATATGTTTTTTCCACAGGGATTTTTCACTATCTTATACCTGACAGATTTATTGAGCTTTGAACCGAAAAAAACTTCAATTTCCCCTTCTCCCGGTGGAAGTAAGAACTAACTAATTCACTAATAACTAGTTTATTCAAAAACTAAACAAGATCCAAATTCCATATGAGCAAATCAAATATGCCACGAAATAAAACCACACATTTAAACCTGGATCTGTCCATTATTTAGATTTTGTTGCTAAAGATACTTAAGAAACGTTGGCCATTATTACACATGGACCTTATCTTTATATGAAAACATACAATGACAGAAAACCTGCCATACATGTATTGCTTGTCCCTGTTTCCCCTGCAGCGTCTCGCTTTTTACTCTTAATGTCTTTACCACGGTGTCGGGGCACAGCTGCTGCAGTCTCTCCAGGACCTCCTTCCTCTGCGTCTGCCGCTTGTTTTCGTGCGTCTCCAGTCCAGCGTTGCCCAGCTCCTCCAGCACCGCCCCGAGCTCCTGCTGCACCTCCTCCGCTCTGTCCCGCCCCGTCTGCAGCTCCGCGCTCAGGGCCCGCTCACGCTCCGACAGATCCTCTATGGACGACCTGCGACAGAGACGAGTCACCGATGTGTCCCAGTTTATTCCTATGGCTCCAAACAGGTACGAATCAACTCGTCTAAGCTCAGGTAAGAACAGATCTCAGTCTGGAAAAACACTGGCCTGTTCCTTTAATTTTGGCATAGTTTAAGTAACTCTCTGAAAGGTTTTCCTCAGGACGTACTTGCAGATGGCGGTGTACTCTTCCAGTTTCTCCGCTCGGCGAGTCACATCCTCCAGCTGGTTCTGGTAGTTCTTGATCCCGGCCTGAACAGAGAACCAGGTTTTGTTTCAGCTGAGAGTCACAGGCAGAAGTGCTGTTTAATAGTAAGAAGGTTGTTTTCTGGATTCAGTTGAAGACTACAGCCGCTTAAAGGGATATTTCAGGATTTTTGACATTGGGCCTCATTTCCTAGTTATCCAGAGTGTTGTTGATGTCTGGAGATATTTTTTTCTTAAATTCATGCAGTTCTTATATTTGAAGAGCCTAGTGGCGCTAGGCTAATGCTAGGCTAGTGCATGTCTATGGTATCAGTTAGCCTGCATTAAAAACAGTGTGACCCACTCCACAGTGCACCTGAGGTAAATCACTTATAACACCAGACTAACCATATAAATGTCTGTGTTAATAGAATAATGTTTGAAATATAACTGACCTTGTATCACATGAATTACCGCATTTTGAGGGACTATTTTCTCGCAGATCACTCCGCCGCTGCGTTAGCTTACAGCCACGAAGCTGATGCTGCTCAAATATAAGTTATTTTAAATGATTCTATTAACACAGACATTTATATGGTTAGTCTGGTGTTATAAGTGATTTACCTCAGGTGTAGGAAATGAGGCCCAATGTCAAAAGTCTTGAAATATCCCTTTAAGACTCCACGAGAGGAGTACGAGTGAGGTCGAGATATATCTGATGCAAACTAACTTGTGTCAAAACGAAACTTAAAAATCCAACTATCCAACTAAATTAGGGAAATCACGAGTAAACCAGCACATTTGCAAATAGATAGACCTAATGACATATTGTGGTTTCTTGTTATCCTCTTATCCACCTGCAGTTTGTAAGCTAACGCAGCGGCGGAGTGATCTGCGAGAAAATAGTCCCTCAAAATGCGGTAATTTGTTTATTTGTTTATTTATTTGGATCCCCATTAGCTGTCTCCAAATGGACAGCTACTCTTCCTGGGGTCCGGTTCAAGCAATTACAATATTCACATCATGCTGTTAAATTGAAAAAACACTTCACATACAAACCTCTCCTCAGTTATACACATATGCATATGTACATGTACATATAAAGAAATCTAAATATAGGATATATATAGATATAGACATACACACACAACAGACTTAGGCTTCCATCAGAAAATGTCTTTTCAATAGTCTTTTAAAAGAGAGCTTTGTTTCAGCCTGTTTAACAGCTGGTGGCAGTTTGTTCCATAAAGTCACAGCTCTGAAAATATGACCGACCTGTTCTGGGTTTGGGGCGGGTCACATGACCCTGAGCCGCTTGCTTAGTTGGATAGTTGTGCAGATCTCTCGCATAATGTAAAAGGTTGTACAAATGAGTAGGTTTTTGACTATAGCATGTAATATATATAATATATCTAAATATATTTAATTCATGTGATACAAGGTCAGTTATATTTCAAAAACGATTCTATTAACACAGACATTTATATGGTTAGTCTGGTGTTATAAGTGATTTACTGACTGTTTTTAATGCAGGCTAACTGATACCATAGACATGCACTAGCCTTGCCCTAGCCTAGCGCCACTAGACTCTTCAAATATAAGAACTGCATGAATTTAAGAAAAAAATATCTCCAGACATCAACAACACTCTGGATAACTAGGAAATGAGGCCCAATGTCAAACATCCTGAAATATCCCTTTAAGGACTGTTATCCTTGTGTCTCGCAGCTCAGTTTGTGAACCTCTGAAGTCTTGAACAAACTAAATGATTCCCTGAAGTGTCGGCTCTAACACTGGCTTTGAAAGCACAGCCCTATGATCCCGCTCTGACCTGGGCCTCTTTGCGGCGGCGCTGGTCCAGGGCCAGCCTCTCCTGGTCGGCGCTGATCTCCCACTGCAGTTTCTCGGCCTGTTGGTTTAACACGGCGCTCTGTCTCCGAGAAACCTCCTTCAGCTCCTGGTAACGCTCCAACTGCAACAGACATGAGACTCTGATCACTGCCTGGTTCTGTTCCTTGGTTTACTCCTGTGTGGTCCTTGTCCCTCACCTGCCCCTGGTCCAGCTGGATGTCCCGGGACGTCCTCTGCCTCAGGGCCTCGGCCTCCTGTCTCCTCCACGCCTCCTGCAGCTCCTCCATGTCTCTCCTCCCGTGCTCCAGCTCCTGCTCCTTCACCGCCAGCCGCTGCTCCGCTCGGGTCACGGCCTTCAGAGCCTCCTCCGCCTTCTTCTGGTGATGGGACGAGTTCACTTTGGCCTTGATGTACTGACCGCGGCACTGGGACAGCACCTGCTCCTGAGCTCTGGGGAAACAAAGCGGGATTTCACTCCTGTGTTTGAAAACATGTAGCAGCAGAACTCGTCCTTGTGTTATTCACCTCGAGGGCTTTTTCTCCAGTTTGGCTTCGACCAAATCTGAAAGCTTCTTGAAAAAAGTGGTAAAATAGCAACGAAAATTAGATGAAAACGAGGATGAAATGCTACGAAAGGAGGGAGCATGGTTGGAAAAATGTAGTGAGATTTTTCAGGACTCCAGCTCAGACAAAATATTGGGATACAAACTGTTGGAGACAGTGTGGTGAGGCAGTTCATGTTTTGGCGTTGCCCTGTGATAAGAAACTATTGGACGGAGCTTAAAAATTGTTTGGAAAAAGTACTTAAGACTAGGTCTGGGCGATATGACGATATTAGAGCGTCTTACGATCTCCAGAGCTGACGATCTGTTATTTTTGTGGGGTCGTTTTATCACGGTTTTATGCACTTCTGCACAGTTGACTCTTTTCACCGTCAGTGAAGCAAACTCAAATTTACTGCTACGCAATGTGGGACGCTAATGAGAGCATTTGGGAGCGAGCCGCTCCTCTACAGTCACATACACGACCAGGCTCCTCAATCTGGAGCTTTAAACCCAGCGTCTCTATTTCAGTGGTATTTATGTCAGTGTCTTTCCCCCGTAACGCCGCTGCTCTGCTCAGCGTGTGTTTATTTATTTACCTGGCGACACATGTGTGAAGAAGCGAGTGTTTCCTTCGTCCTTACAGTTCTGTCAGGCGCCGCATCCTTCTCATTTGTTTACTTTAAATCCTGTGTTCACAAATGCAACGTTTATCCATGTCTTTGAAAATATAAAAGTTCCCCAAAAACACCGTCAGTCTGAGTTCATTATTGTAAATTTGCCTAACAGTGACAGACTTCTTCCTGTTTGAGTTTTACACAATAAAAGTCCCTGCATGTTATCGCTTTAGTAAGACTCTTATTGTGAAACGGTCAGACAGCGACAGAGCGTTACATTTACAGCAGCTTGACGTCATGAGAGAGACGTCTCAGAAAAAATGCCCAACAGACACTAACAACAAGCATTTACCAAACTTACTCTTTAACTTACGTCTACTTAATTTTATTATCTGGAGTTTTATTGTGTTTTTCATGTATAAAGTGAGTTTGCTTTAGGTCCAAGTCTAATATTGCTGTGTTGATTATCACAGTTGAATAAATTAGTGTAGTGTTTTTCTTCTTCAGTGTGTAATTTAAGTAATTTTGTCATTATAAAAAATCGTGATAAAATCGAAAGTTTATAATTCAAAAATCGTGATATTCTATTTCTGCCGTATCGCCCACCCCTACTTAAGACAAATCTTCCTTTTAATTTTGAAACTTTTTATTTGGGAAAAATTGAATTAAATTATGAAAAGAATTTGAATTTTAAGATGTTAAATATTATGCTATTGGCAGGAAAAAAGGGTGTCACAAGAAAATGGATAAAAACAGATGTGCCAAAAAAAGAAACTTGGTTTGATGCATGATATTTACATAATACGCTCTTGCGTTTGGAAACGGAAAGGTTTGCCAGAATATGGAAAGGATGGTTGGAGTTTATTAAACCATTAAGATCAGACTTTATTTGAGAATGGTTCACGGATTGTGCCTCTGTGTAACGCTACCAGTTTTTTTGGTAGCGTTTTTTTTCATCTTTTGTTGGTTTTGTTTTTTTTGTTCTGTATAACTATATAAAAAAAGGGGGTCGAGACAAATTTGGACATTTGTAAGGACATTTAATGTGGACTAAATGTTTTAAGGTGAAGCTTTTGTAAATGTGAATGTATTAGATTGTCTTTTGAAGGTTCATAGAGCTGTCACTGTTTAATGTCTGACAAAAATAATAATAAAAAGACAAGTGTAAAAAAAAAGAAAATGCAACGAAAGAGCGAGAAAAACATGACAAAAAAAGTGATGAAAATGTGACGTAAAACTGACTTATTTTTTCATTCCTTTTCAACGTTTTTCTGTCTTGTTTTTGTCTGTTTTTTGTGGCTCTTTTGCGGCTTTTATGTTTTAGATTTGGGTAAAGCCAAACTGGAGAAAATGTGCTCGGGTAAGAGGTTAAGAGATAAAAGTTCGCCCTCTTCTCTTTCACTATGTGTTTGTGGAAATATCCAGGTTAAACTGAGTAAACCAGTGACATTCTCCCTCCTCACCGTATATCCTTGTCCGTCTGCTGCAGCTCCCTCTGCTGTTTCCCGTGCTCTTTCTTGTGAGCTTTGACGCGCTGCTCGCACTCGGACACGAGCGTCTGTTTGGCGGCCGCGGCCTGTTGTTTCCTCTTCAGTTCGTCGCTCGCAGAGTTAATGCTGCGCTCCATGTGAAACAGTCTCGTCAGGCTGAGCTGCAGACGGCTCTCGTTCAGCTCGTCCAACAGCGACTGGTACTTCTCCGCCTGAAGGAAACAGAGACGCACTGATACGGCTGCTCGGTTTATTAACAATATATTAGGTTTTTCTGACAGTGGTTAGACTTGGATACACATTTGAGATTGTACTGCATCTCATTGCACTTAAAATAAAATAATCTCAACCTTCATAAAAGATGTGTTTTTCTTATCATAAGTGCTAAAATATTTGTTCCTCTGGCAGATTTCTACTCATCTAATTAAAACAAGGGCAAATAAACTTGTTAAAGGCGAGACAGTGCAGGTGAATAAGGGAACAATCATTTACAGATGTAAATTGATAGTAGATTGCTGTCATTATAAATATGAGGAAAAATGTATTGCACATTTTGTCATTTTTAAAAATGGCCACAATAAGCCCAATGCCCATCTCGGCTCGCCCGGTGCATTATGGGTAATGGAATGTCTTTTGGCCAAACAATAATGATGGTTTGTCGTGGCCATGGAGCCTGTTACAATATTAGCTTAAAGTCTATTTTTACACCAGGGCTGCGTACGGAGATAGACAGAAACCAAACTGCCATTCATACGAAGAGATGCTTCAAAAGTGACGACCAGTCCTTGTTCATATAGTTGGAATAACTATGGAATAACTATGTGAGAAAAACATTTGTGACCCTTGAAGGCGACTGTTGGACAAAGTCCAGGGTCTGAAACTGTGGCCTCATGTCGCCGATATTCACAACATTTAAACTGAGAAATAAAAACATAGAATCCTCTTTTTTGTCAATAAGGAGGTGGACAGTAGATGAAATCTTTTTCTTAATTGTGAGCAGAGAGATCCACATACACACATAGGCTCTGCCTCTAAATGTACTTTATTTTATTTTGTTACGAGTGATCTGATGGAACAACAGAGCTAATCGGTCGCTAATCTGACAGATGGAAATGTAGCCACTATATTTAACATCAACACCGTTTTGGAACTTTTCCTGTGATTACAAGACGAATTCAAATGATTTAAAAAGTGAGGGTGTCTGTGTCGGGCTGATCCCAGGTCCTGTCGTTCCCCTGTCCGCGATGGTCCGCTCCTGCCTACGGAGCCGCCCTGACTTTTCCCTTTCAACATATTCACAACTTAAATATTTGCAAGAAATGTGACTTGAGACTTATAGTCTGTAAACCAATGCCCGTAAGCCTTATAGTTCACGGTTATGGCTCAATATACTTCAGTGTTCACGCTCCGCCTCCTGAACTCACACATTTCAATGGAGGTGTGGTTTGTTTGGGCCAAAATTAGGAGCCTGATTGACTCACGCATGCGCAGTCCAGATGGGCATTGGGCTTATTAGGGCTGGGGACTAGGGCTTGGACAAAATATCAGATCGCACTTGGATCGCAATACTTTCAATACCTGAGTTTGGAAGCATTTTCATCATCTTTGTTTCCAGTGACAGTTACACAGCACTTTGTTACATTTTGTGTTAATGCACTTTTCAATCTTAACACTTCAATAAATGTCAAATGGCATTTGGTTTATAAACTTTGGACACTGACTTTTTACACTATTTAAGTTAAACATATTATTCGTCATAATTACTCACTGGATCGGTTGGTTCAAAGCTCAATAAATCAGGAATCAGATCAGTAAATTGCTCCTGTGAAATAATCTTCCAAATGCGGTTGAGTCTGAGCCTGTAAAGTGTGGAGTCTGCAGGACTAAAGTGGAGATGTTGAATGTTGAACTCTGAAATGTAAGTGACAGTTTGTAACCCTTTGTAAAGGCGGTCACCTCGAGTTTCTCCTGTGAGACCTGCTTCCGCTCCACCACGGCCGACTTCTTCTTGTTGAAGTGGAACTGCGTGTCCTCTTTGGAGCGGAGCATGGCGTTCTTCTTCTGCTCGTACTCCGAGGCCAGCTCCCGGGACTGACTGATGCTCTCGAACATCTTAGTGCGCTCTTTAGGGTCCTTCAGGGCGATGGACTCCACCGCCCCTGCAGGAGACACCACACACTTACATCCATACATTAACCCAGTGTACAAGCTTAGGGAAGATCTTACCACCACAAGATACAACAACACACGCTAATTCAACATTTATTACAACTAGGTTGGGCATCGTTTGCATTTTTCCGATTCCGGTTCCGATTCCGATTCTCACTATCGATTCCTGTTCTAAACGATTCTCGATTCCGATTCTTTGAAGTGCAGGAGAGAAAAAAAAGATATTTTTTAATTTGAAAAAGCCTTTACACAGGCCATTTTTTATTTGCCAAGTGACTTCAAATCAAAATCAAATCAAATTGTATTTCTTAAGTACTTTTCCTGCCATAAGGCAACAGAAAGTGCTTTACATAAAAACTAATGAAATTAAAAAAACAAGGAAGACACGCACGCACACACGCACGCACGCACACACACACACACACACACACACACACACACTGGACCTTTTCAGTAGGCGGCCCGAGGGCAAACAATAAAATATGACCCGCGCCTTATTTTGCATAAAACAATATTTGTTGGCACTATCCGCGCCAGTATCGCGTCACTCCGCGGCGCATATACGCTCCGCTTTGCGTAGCTGTGTTTATGCAGCTCCGCCTCCATCACCTCAGAGCGGCTGAAATGTACACCTGGCTCTGTAAACCGCTGAAAAACGGCTAAAGTGAGAATACTGGAGGCTTATCGTTGGACGGACTGACAGATTTGACCAAACCAAAGCACAAGGACGCTCGTGCATCGTGTCTTCAGAGTTTGGCTTGGATTATCACATGGAGGAGCAGGACGCGGTCCTCAGCAGGTGGACAGCGCGTTTCCTTTTCTTCATTGGTACAAAGGGCCTGACCAGTAACTTTAAGGTAAGGAACATCAGTTTTGGATGTGTTTGTAAAGCGAGTGATGAAACTGATGTAGCGTGAGTTTGGGGAAACTGCACCGGGCTAGCACGAGTGTTCAACCGGTCAATACGCTTGTTAAACCTCACTGTCTGGAGTCTAACTTAACAAAATAATATCTGAATTAGTCATTTGACGGATAAATGTTTGCTTCCTTTACCGCTTGACTCAGTTTTATCTGCGTTTGTGGAAAATGTGAAGATACAAGTGTTGAGATGTTTCTTTGCGATGGCAGGAGTTAACCGGTGTGGCTGAATCTGAATAAATGTGGATGCAAACACGAGCGCGCCATCTCATAAGAGCACTTAATTCACTGAGTTTTTCACAAAGCGTCATGAAGCCAGGGCTTTATGACGCTGGGTGGACAGCTGCTGAGCATTTTTGAAATGTGTCCCCCCCACCTTCCAAACGCTGCGGCGCTTCGCTGGCATTTAGGAATCGAAAAAAAGCATCAAAATACAAACGTCTTCTTAACGGTTCCGGAACCGGACTTTAGGAACCGGTTCTATTTGGAACCGGTTCTCGGTGCCCAACCCTAATTACAACTGTCCTTTTCATATTCTATTTATCGTGTAAATCAGGGGTAGGCGACGTCAGGCCCGGGGGCCAAATCCGTCCCTCCATCATGAAGCTTCGGGCCCTCAAGATGATTTGAGGAATATTAATACCCATATCAGAGCTCGCATGCCTGTTATAAACCTCTTACCCCCACTTTAACCAAGCTCATTTTCTCCAGTTAGACTTTACCGAAATCTAAAAGCTTCTCGACTGGAGAGCTTGGCCAGTGTAACGCTTCATTTGAAAGTTTTGGTAACTTTTTTATCACTTTTTTGTTGTGTTTTTGTTGTTGGGTTTTCTTCACATTTTGTCACTTTTATTGTGTTGTTGTTGCTTTTCCGGCATGTTTTGATGTTTTTTTGCCACTTTTTAGTTGCATTTCATCCTCGCTATTATGACACGTTGTTCAAGAAGCTTTTAGATTTGGGTGAAGCCGAACTGGAGAAAATGTGCTTGGTTCAGGTGGAGGTTAAGAGGTTAAAGTTCTATAGAAATGTGAAAAATACTATCAATCCCTTTAAAATTTCTAAACACCCATTTAGGTCATACATGATGTACAACACTGGCATTTGTAGAAAGTGATGCTTTACTTCGAGCAACAACTGGAGGGTCCGGCCCTTGGTCTTTAGACAGTGAAGAAAATCTAACCTCCACCGAGCAAACTTGCCTGCCCCTAAATGTTTGTCATTGCAGCAGAATGCAGTTTTTATAATGCATTTTTATTTCAGGATTGGATTTAGTCATGAGAGATTCAACAAATCTATTTCATTTTTGGAGCTAACACGGGTAAACTACTGTTTTCTGGGCCTTAAACTTTTCTGCAGCCAATAAACCTGTACTTTAGTATTTGTGCCCAAGTCGTTTGGTTATTCTTATGTTGAAAATATATATTTTTGTCCATTCATTGAAGCTGAACTCTCTCACTTCCTCGCCCTTCCCCCCTTCATCCTTCGCTTGTTTGTTTCTGCTTGGACTAAAAGAAGCTCAACTATCTTTTTTGATACTGAGTTAAAAACAAATAAACAGGTGTTAAATGAGTGAATGAAATATTGCTCCTGTAAAACCTGGAAGACGAGGCAGTTCTGGGCTTTAGTGATGACGCCGATCTCCTCCAGCTGTTTCAGATACTGGCTCAGGGTCATCTGGACGCCGTTGACGCGGTATTCAGAAGAATCACCTGAGGACAAACATGACAGAGAAAACGACTCAATCGAGCTCTACAGACACAAAGCCGAGCGCTGACGTTACGGTGACTCTGGTACGAACCGTTGATGGTGCGGCTGAAGCTGGTCTCCTCCTCCTCCTCGCTGCAGTAGCGCAGACAGACAGAAGCGCTCCTGGACACGGGCGCCCCGATGTGAGCTCCGTGGATCAGGTCTCGGAGATGTTTCACTCTCAGGGTCGAGCTCCGCTCTCCGATGGCGAAGCTAATGGCGTCCATCACGTTCGACTTTCCTGGAAAATTCAGAAAACGAGCCGTCAGTCCATGGAGGAACTCAAATATTCAGATTGTGACGCAGTTATGACATAAAAAACCTTAAAGGGATATTTCAGGATTTTTGACATTGGGCCTCATTTCCTAGTTATCCAGAGTGTTGTTGATGTCTGGAAATATTCTTTTCATAAATTCATGCAGTTCTTATACTTGAAGAGTCTAGTGGCGCTAGGCTAAAGCATTTCTATGGTATCAGTTAGCCTGCATTAAAAACAGTCTGACCCACTCCACAGTGCACCTGAGGTAAATCACTTATAACACCAGACTAACCATATAAATGTCTGTGTTAATAGAATCATTTAAAATAACTTATATTTGAGCAGCATCAGCTTCGTGGCTGTAAGCTAACGCAGCGGCGGAGTGATCTGCGAGAAAATAGTCCCTCAAAATGCGGTAATTCATGTGATACAAGGTCAGTTATATTTCAAACATGATTCTATTAACACAGACATTTATATGGTTAGTCTGGTGTTATAAGTGATTTACCTCAGGTGCACTGTGGAGTGGGTCACACTGTTTTTAATGCAGGCTAACTGATACCATAGAAATGCTTTAGCCTTGCCCTAGCCTAGCGCCACTAGGCTCTTCAAGTATAAGAACTGCATGAATTTAAGAAAAAAATATCTCCAGACATCAACAACACTCTGGATAACTAGGAAATGAGGCCCAATGTCAAACATCCTGAAATATCCCTTTAAGGCACGAGAGGAGTACGAGCAGGGTTGCCAGGTCCGCGGTTAAACCGCGGAATTGGGCGTTTTTTTAAGCTATTCGCGGGTGAAAAAAACTGTCCGCGGTTTTTTGCCTTGCTGTTTTCAATGTAAAATTGGCTATTTCTATTATTTTTTTGATCAAAATCACTATTTCGAATGACAAAATCTCAAATCCAAGGCTCTTTGAGCTGCTTTTCAATAAGAGAGGGACAAAGGGGCGGTTTCTCATCATCGCGGGAGCACATGGGCTCTGTTTACTGGTAAACAATATTGAAAATTCCAGCCGCGCCGTATGTCCGCGGGTTCTCCGCGGTTTTTCAGATATTTTTGGGCGGGTTTGGCTGCCCAGACCTGGCAACCCTGAGTACGAGTGAGGTCGAGATATATCTGATGCAAACTAACTTATGTCAAAACGAAACTTAAAAATCCAACTCAAGACCAAAAAAAGAGGCTAAAACCCGCTAAATTAGGGAAATCACGAGTAAACCAGCACATTTGCAAATTTTGAAGTAACCAAGCATTTTTGTTTTGTTAGACTGTGTAAGCAGCACATGTCGATCTCAGTCAGATAGACGACCTAGTGACATATTGTGGTTTCTTGTTATCCTCTTATCCCCCTGCAGTTTGGCTTTATCCAAATCTAAAGCTACAACAACACAAAGCATCAAAACAGCGACGAAAACGAGGATGAAAACACAACAAAAAGTGACAAACTCGACAAAAAAGCTGCAAATCGTGGCAAAAACATGACAAAAAAACAACAAAAGCTCAACAACAAAAATGACAAAAACGCAACAAACAACGACAAAAAAAACTTGCTGGAAAATCAACAAAAATGCAACAAAGCTTTTAGATTTGGGTAGAGTCGGACTGGAGAGAATGCGCTCGGTTCAGGCGGGGGTTAAGAGGTTAAATAGAAATTAGCCTAATAGTGCAATAAGGATAACTTTGTAAACATTGAACTTCAAAATATCCCACAAACAGCTGCCTATAATAACTACATTGTAATAATTACTACACATGAAAAAAAATCTAATTAATACCACTTTTATAAATAACTTAAAACAGTAGCTTTAGCAAAGTTGCAGCTTTAGCCATTAGCGCCCGCAGCTAAACTAACCCTGAACTGGTGACAAAAGTTACATTACTGTACACACAATTAAAACAAAAAACACGGATAATTTCAAACTGTGTGAACTATTATAAATTATACAATGCAGCTCCAATGCTTTGTGAAATTGTGAGGCGAATAAACCAGGTTAAAAACAGTTAAAAACACGCCAATGGGCTTTGTCCAATAATGTGCGCAGAGGTGCGGAGGAAGCTAATGCTAAGCTAACGTTAGCGCCGTGAACTTTTCGAAATATAAATAACACTTTACCGGATCCGTTTGTCCCGATGATGCAGCTGAACCTCAGGAACGGCCCGATGGTCTGCTTCCCACGCCACGATTTGAAGTTATCCACGTCTATTTGCTTCAGATAACCCATTTTTGTGAAGATTTAGGCAGAATATGAGAGAAAAGAAAAAGGAGCTCAGGAGGGTTTACGCGGGCGGTCCGCGGCGGGAAAACGAAACGATGTAAAATGTACAATATAAAATATAAAATAAAATAAATATATAATGCTACTTTTTTGGTTATTTAATCAAGGAGTTATTGCTTTTGTCAAAATAGTAAAAACTAAAAAAGAACCAAGCCAGAAAAAAATCAGGTCTAAACTTGGACGATGTTTGCGCAGGGCCGTGCGAGAGCTGAGGGGCCGACCTCAAACTGCAAAAGGGGCACGCACCGAAGTCTAATTTAAGAAAACTAAGGCATAGAAATTAATATAATGCCTTAAAAGCTCTTACCACCCGCCTTAACCGAGCGCATTTTCTCCAGTTTGGCAAATCTAAAAGCTTCTTGACTCAAGCTTTTTGTCACATTTTCGTCACTTTTTGCTACTTTTTTGTTGTGTTTTCGTCACTTTTTATTGTGTTATTGTTGCATGTTTGGCACGTTTTGGTCACTCTTTAGTCACTTTTTTGTTGCGTTTTGATCCTCGTTGTTTTGCCTTTTTTTTCAAGAAGCTTTTAGATTTGGGTAAAGCTAAACTGGAGAAAATGTGTTTGGTTCAGGTGGGGGTTAAGAGGTTATAGGAAAAAAAAAACTACCAGCGTTCTGCAAATAGTTTCTTTCCGCAAATGATCCTATTCTTCTGCTGATTAGTGTCTACTATTAAATGGATAATGGACTCTCGTTGTGACTTTGTAAATGACCAGGTTCAACATGAGGGGATTTTCCTAATAGATATTCAATACCTACCATGTCCTAAAGCTGCCAGCAGATGGCACTGAACAACCACACACAGTGAATCCTTCCCACATGACACACACTCACTGAGGCAGAGACAGTTTTACAAAGGTCTGAGCTGCAGAGAAAAGGTTCCTCCACATCTGCACTTATGCTTCATCATCCGGAATCAGCGGTTTGTTTGTTTTTTACTTAGTATCGATCCCAGGGATAATTCAGTTTGCTGTTTTCAGGATTTGAACAGTGAAAAGAACCAGTCACATTCAACACTGACTGTATGACATAAATAAAGTTAATCTCTTGCTTATACATTTGAAAGATAAATAACCCTTTTTGCACCACTACATTTCTATAAAAGCTCCAAAGTCATGTGTTTAGTTCATTTGAAAAGCCTAAGGCACACTCTATGAACAGCAGGTGGCGCTACTTTAAATGACTGATTCTGATTGAGCTGTTTATTTGAGCTTACATTCATATTTTCACAGTAATTAAACATTTCATCACAGAAAAGCTCAAAAGGAGTAGGCTGAACCGAGCTTATGTGTGCCTAATTCATCATTATTAATCACCCTCGTGCTATACATATTCTATACTTCATAAGCATTTTGTACCTCAAAGATTGCTATTATTATGTGCGTACCCTCTATATACGCAGTTTCAAAAGGTAAATAAGGTGCAACATGATTATAAATTGCTGTACTTTCCTGCTTGCACTCATTATTTAGCACCGGTCTTGATAAATACCCACAAAATGTTTTCACCTGCGATTTAAAATTAGTGTCTCTTTTTCAAGGCTGAAACAACAAATCGTTTATTGAAATAGATGACAACTATTTTAGCAAGTAATTAGTGGTTTTCTGGTTTACATAGACTCAAAAAGGGTCTGTAGAGTGTTTTGTATACCAGTATTGTAAATTCCACTATACGATGTGACTGTGTCTCAGGAATGATCCGATCAGATGCAGAAGGAGCTCCATTCTTCTAAAACCAGTTTGAAAATAAACTTCCTCAATCCCAGCTCCTGTACTCTGGAGGTTCTTAGCTTTCAAATGAGGAATGCCCTTCACACAAACTGGTGCAGCTTTGAGCAAACCGAGGAATCTTTTAAAACCTTCCACAAACATTCACTTTAGCTTCATGTGGGAAATCGTTTGGAAAAAATGCTAATTTCCACGGCCAAGCGATTAATCGATTACCAAAATAATCGTTGCAGCCCTTCTCTGTTATAATCCACATGAAACAAAAAACGGGTCAGATTCGTGGACGTTTGGCCCTGGACATACGTATTGATATTTTGTCGTGTGCAGCCACTGACCTCTTCTCTTTTGTCCAAGTATATTAACCTGATTCTGTAGCTTCAGCAGATTCACTGACCCCCGTCCCCCCTCCCCGTCTCCCCCCTGTCTCCCCCGTCCTCTCCTCTCTCTCTGCAGATTCAGCGTTTTCCTCTGAGTCCCGGCGGAATCGGCCTTTGTTCTGCAAATTCACACACACTGATAATTAGCCCTTCAAGAAAAGAACAGAGCACTTTTACAACTTGGTGTTCACAGCAGAGACCGAGATCCTCCAGGGAACGAGAGCTGGAGAACATGAGAACCACTCTGCCACTGACACGGGACGATAACCCCTCTGCCACCGACACGGGACGATAACCCCTCTGCCACCGACACGGGACGATAACCCCTCTGCCACCGGACACGGGACGATAACCACTCTGCCACCGACACGGGACGATAACCCCTCTGCCACCAGACACGGGACGATAACCCCTCTGCCACCGACACGGGACGATAACCACTCTGCCACCGGACACGGGAACCGATAACCACTCTGCCACCCGGACACGGGACGATAACCCCTCTGCCACCGGAAACACCGGGACGATAACCACTCTGCCACCAGGACACGGGACGATAACCCCTCTGCCATCGACACGGGACGATAACCACTCTGCCACCGACACGGGACGATAACCACAGCCCAAACTCTCTCTTTACGATGTTTATTCTCTGAGATTTATCCAGGAAGTGACTCCAACATGTCTGTGTGGCTCCTGGTTTTTCCCACGCTTATTCATCACTAATACTGACATGTTTGGTATCCACGTGTAGCAGGAAAGGCTGTGACCGAGATGACGCTGTAATCCAAATATGGTCATTTCCTTTGTGGGAGACAGCAGCGGCTAAAGATGGGAGGAATATACACATGTGCAGACAAAGAGACTAAACTTTATGTCACGGTTTGACGTTGGACCCAAAAGTAGAACACAAATTAGCGAGTGCACAAAAGGTCATTTATTATATTGTGAGTTGGTGGCTGGCAGGTTGAAAGCCAGGAGGTGAATACTAAATATGCAGGCACACAGGTCAGGACGAAAAAACAAAATTAGTCACAAAGTACAAAACTCACAGCAGCTGAAGCCAGCATAACTAACAGTGATAGTTTCAAAGGTGACATGGGGGTGTGGAGGAAAAGAGTAGGTCACAAGGTGTGGATTGGATTCATGTGAGTAGCAGGTTGCAGATGGACTGATGGCTCTGCCCAAAGGGATAAACTACAAAGTGTGGTTTAGAGCAGGGGTTCTCAAACTTTAAATCAAAAGGTCAGAAAAATATGTTCTTTACATAATCAAAAATGCTCACTGCACTAAAACTAAAAACATTTGAAAAGTAAAAGTATAAATTGCATTTGTGAATATAATCTTTTTTTTAACATGAGCAAAAATTCACATTCACAATGATTATTTCCAAAATATCTTTTTCTTCATATTTCACAGTTTAGATTTATCCAAACCTCTCGCTGAGCCTTATATCAGTAAAGTTGGATTTGTCTGCCCCTTTCTTATTATACATCACTATGTTTCAAAATAGAGCTATTTATTCCTAATAAGAGGAGCTTCATGCAACACCAGTAAAAATTGTATATTAATGTTACAACTCTATCATCAGTTAAGGCGTTGAAAGAATTATAATACTATCTTTATTCATGATTTTGATGCAAACCAAAAGTCTCGAGCTCAATAGCTGATTGTCAGCAGCTGTGTTTAAGGGTAGTGCCGTTCCAGCAGACTGTGTCTTTATACGCTGCCCCTACAGGCCAAAGCTGCAACTGCACTTACAGTAATGCAACAAGCCCTGCTAACTGCTCTGGCAATACAATTCACAGTGCAGAGACGCCACCGGGTCCGAACCAAATCATCTCGAGGTCCCTGGTTTTGAGGTACAAAGGTAGATCTGAAACATGCCCTTAGCACCCCTGCTCTGGACCTGTTTAGTACCAGCTAAGATAAAAGAGAGAATCCTCTGCTTTGTCGGTTTGCAGAGGGGAGTGAGGAGCAGAGAAGGAAGAGGAGGAAACACCTGAGCAGCCTTCTTTATAAAGTCCTTTATAAAGCGCACATGGATTTTATAAAGCAGATTTTTCCTACACATCTTATGAGCTGCTCGGTTCATGGCACTGTGCGAATATAGTCTGAGGGTAAAGGCACATCCACAATACAATGAGGAAAAATGAGGATCCGCAGAACTGTTAGCTCCCAGCTTTTTAATATAACTCACCAAGTAGTGACGTGTGGCGCGTTTTGTTCTGGGATTTTGATGAACATTGTGCCTCTCGGATGAAGATCAGGAATCTAACCCACGACCTCCTCATCGACGCCGCGCTCAGTGACACTATTGGATCTGTAAAGCCTTCATTCAGAGCCTCCTGTCTTAGTTTCTCATATAAACGGGCTTAAACCGTTTCCTGGAACAGTCCCCCGGGAGTCGGCTCCACCAGGGGCGCCGTGGCTCCCGGAGAAAGGTAAATTATGGATAAGGCTCCGCTCTGTGCGGCGCTGAAACTTTAATGCGCTCATGGAAAGTGCATTTGTGTGGGCTGTGTTCTCCTGCAGCCGGAGTCTTCAAACAGGATTTACCCCGACATTCTTCACCAAGGAAACCACAGAGAGGCTTCAACGGGACAGATCCCGAGAAGTCCCTTTAAAAAGGCCAACCGGAGTGCCCAAAGGAAACCTACGACGTGTCCACAAATCCACAAGCACCGATCAGTATCATTAAAGTGTTAAAGGGGGGGTATTATGTCAAATGGACTTTTTCAAGCTTTACATCATGTTATTATGTAATTCCCTCATTAAACACATGCCTGGAGTGTTGCCTTGGCTCATTCACATATTTTTGAATAATCAGTAAAAACTTAGACGGCAGCCATTTTAGGTGTAGCTATGCCTCAGTCCTCCTAGGAACGCCCCCACCTCCTGGAGACGCCTCTGGACCTTTCGTCACCAGCCAAGCCACCAACCACTGCTCCTCAGCTCAGCAGAGCCCCCTCCCCGCACAGTAGTGTTGTTTAGATGCCACAGCAGTGTGCTGAAGGGGCGTGTCGGAAAGCTTCTTAAAGAGACAGAGGCCTATTTCAACACGTTCAGTACAGCCATTTTGAGAGAGCAATTTTATTCAAGGCAGTTATTTTACTTTACTGCATATACAGACCAACAGAAGGTTACGTCATCATTGTAGTATGCTATAGACTGGTGCTATGTGATTGAAAAAGCAGAATACCCCTCTTTAAAGGAACAGGCCAGTGTTTCTCCATACTGAGATCTGTTCTTACCTGAGCTTAGACGAGTTGACGTGTACCTGTCTGGTCTTTACGCGTGCGCTCAGTCACACAAATGTTGTTAGCGTTTAGCCTCTCCTCCTCTCCTCTATGGGGCCAAACTGGGGTGAAGTTAGAAGCGACCGAGCTCTTCCATGTTCTTCATATTTAAATACAGTTACGTGAGCCTTTACACCAGACCTGGGCAAATTATTCAATCCGGCCCACGACTTGTAGGGCATAAATTCCTGAGTATGTCAAAACAAAAACAAAGTACGTGTCTAGCCCATTCCTTTGCGGAGTTATGATTTTTTTAAAGAAATTACCAGAATGTTCACTCCAGCCACTAGGGGGCTGCTTAAATAAAAATAGAAGGAAAGAATTCCACACGTGTCCAGCAGAGGGCACTGACTTGATAGATCAGGATATAAACAACACATTAGCTACAGTCCTGTCAGGCTCATTATTATTCATTTATTGAAAAAAGTTTCCTCAATAGTATTTTCCCAATTAAAACATATTATTATTTTGGAGCTTTTGTTTATGGACTCCGGAAATACTCTCCCTTTTGGCCCCGAGGGGAAATTTACTTGGAGACCTCTGCTAATGGTAGAAGTTAACGAGTATAACAAGTTGAATAACGATGCTCACACATGCACGTCCTTTACTTGATATGGCTAAATATTTACAGAAAATTATAGTCCTACTAAATACCAGTATCAGAGATTCAAAATACACAATTTAGTGTAATGTATAATAGGATAAAGTTGCAGAATAAGTTCGACTTATTGTTGGTGCGGCTCTGACTCAAATCAGGCTCCTCATGTGGCCCCTTATGAAAATGAATTGCCCACCCTGGTTTATACGATCCAAGTCTAGTTACACAACATTAAACATGTGGATTTTCATAAGCAGATAAAAAGGGGAACTATATTGTGAGGCGTAATAACACCGGGAGCACTTCGACATCTGCGCAGTAATATTGCTAAAGTGCTCCAGGTGTTATTACGCCTCACAATATAGTTCCCCTTTTTATCCACTTATGAAATCCACATGTTTAATGTTGTGTAACTAGACTTGGATCGTGTAAAGGCTCATGTAAATGTATTTAAAAAGGCAGAACATGGAACAGCTTGGTCGCTTCTAACTTCACCCAGTTTGGAGCTATAACTTTGCTGGGAGAGGCTAAACGCTAACAACATGTGCGTGACTGAGCACACGCGTAAAGACCAGACAGGTACACATCAACTCGTCTAAGCTCCTCTGGAAAAGTAGCTCGTTACGTTGCTGCGTTACTTTATTATGAAAGTACTCATGCGTTACCAATAATAAACATCTATAACAGCCGTCATTTGTCCTTTTTTTTTCTGTGAAATCCTCCATTTCACAAACTGAGCCACAAGAAAAGTTAACTCAGACAAACAGCCCGACACCAGTAAAGGTATTGAATAATAGATTTGCTTCACTGAGCTTTATTTTGTATGTGACACTTTGCAGCTAAAGGCGACAGTAATGAGCCTGAACTACAGGCCGAGACTCGACTTACAAACAGTTTGGCTCTGTCAGAAACGGAGACAAAATAATAAGAAACACACAACATACTGATTTAGATTATTACAGCTTTTCTCAAATAGCTACGAGTTTGTTGATGGCGTAACGTTGGAAGGACCGATCCTGCCAAAGCTGTTGTTGTTTGGGCTGAGCTTCATCGTGGTTTTCCTCTTTAACTTCGTCTGTTTTGTCCTTTTCTCCAGTAACTTCAAAATAAAAGTATTTCCACGATGTGAATGTTTTGAACACGAGCTCTGACCTGAAGCTCATTCAGTCTGAGTCTGAGGAATGAGACGATCAGGACAAAACTACGAGTTACACTGATGAACAGAGGACTCTAAAAAAGAAATCATAACATACTCAGAGTACTCAGTTACTGACAGAGTACTCAGTTACTGACAGAGTACTCAGTTACTGACAGCGTAATCAGTTACTCAAGTTAGTACTTCATGTGACTCATGAAATAGATGTAGTTTGTGTTTCAGTTTTGTTTTCCTGCCATTTCTTTGAAAACAGTAGATTTTTATTCATGTAAAATAGGTTTTATTCACACAGTTACTCAGTTACTCACAGTACTCGAGTAGCAGTTCCCCCAGGTACTCGTTTACTCTACTATTTTAGTCACTACTTTTTACTTCTTCTTGAGTAAAATGATTTCAAAGTAAAGTTCCTCTTACTTGAGTATATTTTAGTTGGTTAACCTGTGGGTTTAGGGACTGGTTTATGGTTATAGTTATGGTTATGGTTAGTAGTTGTGGTTATAGTTATAGTTATGGTTATGGTTATGGTTAGTAGTTGTGGTATAGTTATAGTTATGGTTATGGTTATGGTTAGTAGTTGTGGTTATAGTTATAGTTATAGTTTAGTGGAGGAGCCAGTGTTTTCTCTCCTCATTATGGTTTGTTTTTATTCCACAGTTATTCCCTGGTGTTAATAATAAAATAATAAAATAATAAACGCTGTCACCGCCGTGTCTATAATTCATGCTCTTTATGTAAAGGCTGAATGTTTCATGTTTTCCTCCCTGTGTTTCTGTCTAAAAATACCACTCACTTTCCCGCGTTTTGCCTGAATATTTCACCACGGCCCGCTGGAGCCGCTGGAGCCGCTGAATGTTTCATGAAGCGCTCGCTCCGCTGAGGTTCAGCCAGAAAACGACACAGTTTAGCACTTTCTGTGGACTTTCCAGGGCGCCATGACGACAGGACGAGCACGTTCCTTCCTCTCATCTTTAGGAAACACGTCTGTGAGGAGGAGGAGCCAAGTATTTACTCAAGTAAGAGCAGAGGCCGGGAGTACTCAGTTACATTTACAAGGACATTACTTCTTAGAGTAGTTTTATCATACGGTACTTTTTACTTCTACTCGGGGCGGACTGGCTACATGTCGTATATTCTGGAGGAGCACAGACGGGCCACCGGTCTGGCCTCTCAATGTTCTCCTTAAACTGCATATGACAGATTAGACACAACCTTTGCTAAAACACAGTTAACACGATTATATTTCAGATTTGCTAAAGATTATTCCCAGTTTTCTTTAGTTTGACCATTTTTGTGCTGCTATACGTTTGTTAAGTGTGACATCACGACTTCCGCCTCCGGGTCCTGGCAGACGGGCAAATATGCGAGAAAAAAACATAAACTCTTAAAAACAACCATCAATATTTGTGAAACTCACAGAGAGTTACTGAAGCTACTTATTTCTCAGACTCATTAGCCAAAAATGCCGCACCTGCTGCTAACAAAGTAATATTTACTAAAGTCGCTACTTCCGGGGTTAGCGTAGCTGCTGCGCCGTTAGCATTTTTCTCCGCTAACCCGGAAGTAGCGACTTTAGTAAATATGACTTTATAGCAGTAGCTACAGCATGTTTGGCTAATGGCCTGATAAATAAGTATGTTCAGTAACTCTCTGTTGAGTTTCAGAAATATTGATTGTGGTATTAAAGAGTTTTTTGTAGTTTCTCGCACATCTGCGGACCCGGAAGTACAGCTGTGACGTCACCACTTAACAAACGTATGGAATGTTTCCTTCTTTATGTCACTTCCTGTCAGAATTTTTAAATTCAAATAAAAATAACTTTTCTGCCCAACATTTCTTCATTAAAATTGCTGCTTCACTGAAAAAAATGAAAACTATGCAACTGATGTAATCCATCTAAATAAGTCATATTTTCAAGGCATTAAAATCTGTCATATGGACTTTAAAAGACCAAGTATATGCAGTAAAATACATCCTACATTCAAATGGTTCCTTCAATATCGTGTGACGTCGTTAGCTTGAGGAAACTTCAGCTATAAACCCTTTAACTGCTGACATCATCAGTGACATCAGCTGGAGGCAGGAAGTGATCAAGAGAAATAAGATTAAACTAAAACTAGCGATTTTAAGTGTAAAACTACAACTGAAAAATGTGGTCCTGTTGTGGCTTAAGGAGCAAGAACAAGAGGAATGACATTTGAGACGATAAAATAAGGTTTATCTGATATTTCCAAAAACAGTTAGACATTTTGTTTATCGTTACTATGACAACAGCTACAATGAAAATAGATAGGAATCGAGCTTCCCGCCTCCAGCTAAGCCCAGAATGTTTACAAACAATTAAAGGGTCTATACAACAGTATATAGAGGTTATATGTATGATGTCACGACATAAATTAGCAACAGGACAGCGGCCGTTATCGTCACGGCAACAGCAACAAACCGTGGGACAAATGCCCCTCAGTGTTTAAAGCTCAAATACACAAATAAAGGTTTGACTGAAGACCAAACCTTTACATTCTAGTCCCACCGAAGCTGGAGCACGATCGACCTCTGAGGCGTTTAAGCGTAAGCCTCGCGGTCAGACGTTTCTATATCGAGCTCCAGAGACACGTCCGCTTCTAAAAATACCAGCACAGGTTATTTTTAGCATCGCTGCCTTTTCTTAGAGCCTTATATAACGGCAGCTACGGGTCCCAGCACAGAGTCGCACTAAACACTCTGAGTCAGGACCATTTGATACAAATCTGTTTCATCCACTTTCACCTATAGATTCATCCTCTTAACCTTAACCACCTGCATTTCTCCAGTTCAGCTTTACCCAAATCTAAAAGCTCTTGTAACATCCGGGTACTTTCAGAGCGTCGCGGATACGAAGGTGAAAACAATGGTGATGTTAAACAGTGACAGATTCTGTACTTGGATAAATGTCGTTCTTCTCAGTAATCCTGAAGCTGTCGTGTGGTCGGATGATCCAGTTTGTCAGAACTGCAGCTTCACTGCAAATGTTAATGATTAGAATCTAAACAAACTGTGTGGATTCTGTTTTAAAGTTAAACGTAACTGTGCCGACACATCAGGCTCCAAATTCACCATTTACTGCTTTAAAGTTAAAATAAATAGTTAATCAAATGTTTAATGTCATGACATGTGTTAATCATGCTTTAACTAAATCTAAAGCTGAATAAACAAAAAGAACAAAGAACTTCTAAAACATTTTCTCATCAGCATCAGGATTATTAAGGAAAAACATAAATGTGTGAAATGGGCGGCACGGTAGCACAGCGGTTAGAGCTCGTGCTTCACAGCTAGAAGGTCCCGGGTTCGATTCCACCTGGACGGGGCTTTCTGTGTGGAGTTTGCATGTTCTCCCCGTGTCTGCGTAGGTTTCTCGGGTACTCCGGTTCCCCTACCACTAAAACATGTACAATAGGCCAGGATGAATGAGTGTGTTTGAGAGTGCGCATGGGGACGACGGATGCAATTAGCCAAGGCTACAATCCGGTGTGGCTGTTTACATGCATGAGACCCATGTATGTTCATTAACATGCACTGTCCGACTAAATAAATAAAATAAATAAACTCAGCACAAACTTATGGAGGATTAGTGAAGCGTACGAGGCTCCTCTGTTTGTACAAACATTCATCGAGACCAAACAAGTCCAATTTCTGTTTGGACTTTTGCCTCAATAGTTATCGTGTTAATCACATTTCATCACAATCTGACAATTATTCACCTTCATAAAACCTCTCAAATCCAACGACAACCTCCCAGTGCAGCGTCTGCAGTGTTTTCACCTCCGCTTCATTGTGACGTAACACTGGAGATCCCCACAGGCCAGAGCAACACCTCATTTGAAAGCTAAGACCTGCAAAACTCATTCAAACTGATCTTTTTTGTCACTTTGTCCCATTCGTGGTATTGAGCCTGAAAATAACATGGCTCCTCCTCTGTATCTACATAGAGCTGGGTCGATTTCAACGCTGTGCAAAGGCTCCGTTCTCCCGTGTGTTTCCAGTGGGAATGAATGGAGGCTGCTGGTTTCTCTGGTTTCTCTGGTTTCTCTGGTTTCTATGGTTTCTCTGGTTTCTCTGGTTTCTCTGGTTTCTCTTCAGGTGAATGTGGTGTTTGAGCCTCAGAGCTCCAGAGCCAATCAAAGCCCCCCTTTTAACGCCCACTTTAACCCAGCACATTTTCACATTTCCTACAAAACTGAGCCAAGATTTGTTTTTACGTCGTCACTTTTTCTTGTCACATTTTAGTAACTTTTTGAGACTTTTCCATCTTTTTTTTGGTTGTGTTTTGACCCTCGTTTTTGTCTCATTTTTGTCGCTATTTTGACTCTTTTCTTAAGAAGTTTTAGATTCAGGTAAAGCCAAACTAGAGAAAATGTGCTCAGTTCAGGCGGAGGTAAAGAAGTTAAACCTTTTTTTTCATGCTGCAGAAAACCCGGTGATTAGAGAAAGACAAACTCTTTGGAGCCGGACTTTAAGCCGTGCTGGGGAAGTGTCTGATCCATAAGAACGATGTTTCCTCACAAGAATTTGAAGATTTTTCTGAAGGATTTTTATAGATCTATTTCAGAGCACAGTCATGAACATGAGCCTCAGAGCTGTTCGTCCCCAGGTTTCCTGAGGCGGAGAAACGATCTGACATTTCCATCTGCCCCAAACTAATGATCTATTTGTTTACAGGCAGAGGGGGCGGGGCCTTGGAAGAAGTGCCAGGATGTTGCTCACTTAATAACTGCTTTTGGGGCTTTTCTGTGCGGCGTTTGTTTCAGGTTCTTCATGTTTCTGCGTCTCCTCTGGTTTCTCCAGACGAGTTCCACCCACTCCATTTGCCTGAGGTGCTTATTAAACAGTTCCCTGCCGTCCACCACCTGTGCACTGTGCTTTACTCACAGATCGCACACATGTTTCAGAAACTACAAGGTCTTAGCGTTACACTCCTATAAGCTCCTATAAGCTTTTAGATTGTGTAAAGCTGGGTTAAGGCTTGAGTGAAGAGACCTCCTTCTCGCTGACGCAGGTGTTGCTCTGGGAGTTTTCCTGCAGATTCTGATGTGGTGAGAGTGTGAAGAGCAGGTGACGCAGGTACGAGCTGTCCGTCACAAACCTGCAGACTCGGCCAAGTCCGACGTGTTACCGACAAATCACAGAGAATGTGCGAGCGGCCGGAAACACGCTCAGATCAGAGCTTTGTGTCTGGTTTCCTCCTTCACATCTTTTGTTTTAATGTGAGAGTAAAGAAAGTGTGAGGGTTAAACCAAACGGTCTCTTTACAATGTTTGTTTAGGACGTTTCGCTCCAACATGGCCGCCCTGCACCGTGTTTCTCCATTTCCACTCACAAATACTGATATGTTTGGTATTCACATGACACACGGAATCCCCCCGACAACACTCTACAATCCAATATGGTCATTTCCTTTTCTGTCCCCAAACAAGAATGGCTCTGTCGGCTTCTCCTCACTCCTCCCCGTTTACCATAATGACCACGGGTTTGCAGACTCCTCCTCCCCAGCTGTAACGGAGGATGTTCC
Source organism: Neogobius melanostomus (assembly GCA_007210695.1). Taxonomy (NCBI): domain Eukaryota; kingdom Metazoa; phylum Chordata; class Actinopteri; order Gobiiformes; family Gobiidae; genus Neogobius; species Neogobius melanostomus. Next base: position 205,438 of record VHKM01000432.1, read on the forward strand.
TAAAAAGGGCATAAGGGCGGGATCTTCACTGTGGACTCGGCCCTCGCGGGACACGTAGTTCGGTCGTAGCCGCGCCCGCACCATTAGCTCTAATGCTAACGACCTGTCAATCAAAGTCCGGCCCTGATTACTATACGAGATTTCTAAAATGTATCTTATGAAAGCCCGCCTGGTCCCTTTAATTGTAACAAACCCAGCGTTATCACAGGGGGAATATCTAACTGTAGAAAGGCACCAGGCTTTAAAGAGCAATGCTTTCTAATACAAAACTAGCTTGTTTTGTATTATATATATATAATACATTGCAGTAGTACCATATAAGGAGGTGCTACTGCAATGTCGGCCCGTATCATCGCGGTCATAAAGCAGAGAAACCAGCGGCCATTGGTCCCGACCAAATAAACCAACAAATAAATAAGACAATCTCTGGCAGTGGTCTTTATCTAGTCTGCCCTGTGAGCTGAAAGCCTTAGTGTTGCTGTTGCCAAAATAAAACCACACATTTAAAACCTGGCCCTGTCATTATCTAGATTTTGTCACTGAAAAAGAAAAGGCCTAATGTTTATATGAAAGTAAGAAGTTTAAAAGGATTCCTCTCTAATAAACAGCCACAAACCTTTGATTTTTCTTCATTTTTCGTTATTAAAGACCGTTTGTTACATAAATAGTGCATTTTGGTCAAACACATTTCGGATCCGTGCGTTTTACACCAAACCTCACATTTTCAGGTAAAAGTCAGACAGTTCATGCACAAAACCGTTTAGAAATATCAAAAACACGCCTCTGTCCCAGTAGAACACGCGTGCGTTTAGAGAAACCAGAACGTAAACGATGATGAGAAAAGGCATTATTGTCACAGAGAGAAGAGTGATTTAAGGCAGTAGTCACAAGTGCATCCTGGGAAATGGAGTCCGGTGATGGTATTCTGTCAGCGTCAGACTGTCATTTAAACCATGTCTTATTCAAACAAATGTAGACATCGTTTAAATTCAGAGTTTTACTGATGATTTGCGCAGTTTTAGGTTTGAAATCAGTTTTAATGTTTCGAGACAATACTATTCTCTTCCACCTCTGCAGCACAGCTTTACTACAGGAAACAGAGTCAACCACCATTACAACTATTTCTATGTAACATTAGAGCTTTTATTATTTCAACTTAAAAAAAAGTTGAGAAAATAAAATGAAACTAAATGTCCCACTTTAATTTCCCTGCTCGAAGTATTCAGGTCACATGTTTGTCAGATATTCGTCATTTTGCAGGTTATTGTTTCCTGTGTATATTTTCCCGCGGTTACTGTATCTTCACTCTGTTGTCGTGTATTTTCCCTCTGTGCTCACAGGTATTGTGCTTTTGAAAATGTTGTAACCAATATCATAAGGATTTGTGTTTCATTTATACATTTGGTAATAGAATAAATTAATTCGGGGTGAAATATCATCAATTGAATACATTTCCCGTGGTAGTTATAAACTGTATTTCCCTGTTGTTATTGTATTTTTAACCGTTTTCTGGCAGACTAGAAACATATTTATCTCACACCAATAAAGTCAAGCCAAAATCGGGTCCATGTGGATTTTTTCCGGAGCAAATTGTTCAGTAGAAGCGAAAAACGGCACTTGTTAGCTAACATAGCATGAAGCTAACGTTAGCTTCGCTAGCTTCCTGCTTAGCATTGTCTGTTTTTAAGTATAGAGTTCAGGACTGTGTTGTCTTATCACTAAGCATCATGGGATTAACAGCAATTATAAACCAATGGAGATTTGGAGTTGTTCCACTGCTTTTGTCTTTAGCTTTTAGCTAATGTAAGTCTATGGAAATGTATGCTAACAGTCACAAACATGGTGGATCTCTAACTGTGGATTTTCCCCAAACTTTATTTTTGGGCTGTTGAACCACTTTGTCTTTGTATTTTTATTTAGTAGAACAGTATATTCAGAATTACACTTTTGTTTAAAGCAGGACTAAGTAACTCATGCCCTAGAGGCCATAAGCGCCACTGCAGGTGTCGTAGCATGTTGTGTTTTTTACTCATTAATTGTCCATGAGAGTAAATACTACGCTGACAGAAAAGACAAAGGGACAGAGGGATATTGTTCATCCAATTGACCTTTCGCAAAAGCCCCGCCCCCTTAGTTACTGTTGCTACGCCTGACAATTGATGGTAAAACACCAGCAGCGCAACAGATTGCCATGCCTGTCAGTGACCTTTTTGGAGTAATACCTCTACGATATTCTCCAGATTGAGGCAAAAGGGGTTACAGTATGCAGTGGAGGGATATATTCAAGAACTATCCAACGAAGGATATAGGACTATTGACAGTTACAGCAAACAGACAGGTCTCTAGAAATATCAGAAACTTTGTGATCTCTTCCTTAAATGCAACAGCACAGCCTTGTGGACCAGTCGTGCTCTTGCACTGCCCGGTAAGCACCATCTTAGGTTTGAAATATTTCTAAAAATAGGAACATTTCTCTGTGCATTTCTCCGGTGCGCTAAAGTTAGCTAACGCTAGCTAAACCTACAGGTGCCACAATGACAATCAGCTACAGCCAGTTATAAGGGCCGTGAAAAAATACACAGTACTTTTATCAAAAAGGGAGGCAAAAACACGTCAGACTGTAGGCTTGTAAAAGTTCACCGCCGCAGTTAAAGTTACAGCTCCAGTGCCAGTTTGTGTAACATTATGTGACTGTCAGTAGCTACGATGTTAGCATGCTAAGGTGTTAGCCTAACTATAGGCTCTTGCCTTACCTTAGAGCAGACATTTGCTTGTTTATTTGGAGACATTTAGCTGGGCGTAGGCCGTCCACATTGTTTGATCCGTTGTAGGCAGGTAGGTTGTGTTTTCGCTTTGGGAAGGGAAATACCTGGACTCTCCCTGACACACTCTTGTGGTCCCTAGTGTCCGATTTACATCCTCCATAGGCAGATCGCTTCACCATTTTGCTTCTTCTTCTTTGTCTGGTGGGTTTTTGGTGGTTAGCAGTAAAAAAAAGTGAATCTGCTCATTGCTCATTGCTGGTATGTCCCATTGTTTTGCATTGGAGATCTGCGGCATGACGGACCTAGCTTCATAGTAACGGTTGCTAGGATGTCTGATTGGACAATTACGTTTGGGGCGTGGTTTTGCGAAAGGTCAATTACACAATGGAAATAATTTTTTCACTGAAACTTGGCTGTAAATACTGTTTAAGTGGCGCTAGCCCGCAGTTAGCTCTGCCCGTTAGCCTGTTAGCTCCTTCTCCGTGATTCCATTAGTGTGTATTGGTGGCTCCGACCCGGGGGCAGGAAGGTTGCAATTGACTCGACCTCAAATCATAACAACGCCGCCAAGAAGTGACTTCCTGTTTCGCTCCAGCACGCCAAAATAAAAGCACACAGTTCGTCTCATTGATTAGTTCAGCAGGTACTGAACATTACAAGAATATAATTACATACACACATTTTAAGTGTTTAGTCTGTTAATAGTTAGGCAGAAAGAAAGTTGAACTCATGAATAAGATGGTGCTTTTATTTTGGTGTGCTGGATCGAAACAGGAAGTCACTTCTTGGGCGGCGGTGTTATTATGATTTGAAGTTATGCACAGAGTGGTTTTCTAGTTGACTGGTGGTTGACTACGGAAAGGATTTATTAAGGTAAACAAGTTACTTAGTGCTGCTTTAAGTAATGGTGGAGAAATGGGAAAAGTCACTTTAAACTTTTCTTTTTCTCTCTCTGGCTGTCTCAATCATGACCATATATGGGCAATTCCAACCATGCCGTGTGTATCTACTTCACTGTTGTTGCTGTGTATTTTTCTATGATAACATACTGTCATTTCCTGTCATTGTAGTGTATTTTCCCATGTACTGTAGTATTTCCACGTACTGTAGTATTTCCACGTACTGTAGTATTTCCACGTACTGTAAGTGCTGAGGTGGCGGAGCTGTTGTCTCGTACTCTCCTCATTGTGCACTGGTCCGCACTGAGACTTACGTAACGGCTCATTTTAAAATCATGTCAAAGAAAAAGCCTTCGCATGAATAAGTAAATCGAGTCCGCATTCAAATATATACAATATGTACAAGAGGAGAAGGAGGGAGGGGGAGAGTGCAGCGCTACAGGCGGCTGGACAAAATGGAGGACAGAGTGGTTTTGTGCTTCCTGAAGTAGTTCGGAATAATTTACGTGAGCGGAGCAAAACGCTGCCAAAATGAAGGAGGCCGTGTTTGGGTTTGGAGGAAAGTGTTCAAACTAAATAATGGAAAATACTTTGACTTTTTTAATGATTAGAGTAAAAGAAAAGATGAATGGATCGTAAAGATAACATTTGTGTAAAACTGTGCAGTGATGGAGTAATATGGTTCTATTCCAGTCCTGAAACACTGTTATTAATTCATCATCACTGGACCTGAGTTAATAACTGTTATTCAATGGAAGTTTATATCCATCTTTTACATGACTTTACAGTTTGTGTAATGGCTGCGGGACATCACAGTGTGTTTACATGCGCTCGAGTATTCCGGTTATGAGCCATAATCCGGTTATGGCAGGTTTCGGGATATGGCGTCTCTGTGTTACTGAGAAACTGTGAAACTCCGATTCCCTGTTTACATGATCGAATAAGGAATCCCGGCTTCTTGTATTGAGGCGCGTTTGTTTTTGAGCACGCAGTGGCTTATTTTAGGGGCTTGTTCTTTTGAAATCCACTTTGTAATTTGTCCCTTTACTCATCCTGGGTCTGTATCCGGGGAAGGTTAAATGGTGGCCTTTGCTCTGCCCGATCCGTCAGACATTGGAAGCTAAGCAGGGAAGGGCCTGGTCGGTACTTGGATGGGAGACCGTTTGGAAACACCAGGAAGTCTGGGCGACAAAAAAGACCGATGCATTATTATTATTATTATTATTATTCAAGCTGAGACTGGAAGGAGAGAGTGCAGCTGATGGAGCTCAGCGAGAGCCAAACGCAGCTGTTCCATAGTACGGACAAAAAGCAGCCGCCATTAAAGAGATATTTCAGGATTTCTGACATTGGGCCTCATTTCCTAGTTATCCAGAGTGTTGTTGATGTCTGGAGATATTTTTTCTTAAATTCATGCAGTTCTTATATTTGAAGAGTCTAGTGGCGCTAGGCTAATGCTAGGCTAGTGCATGTCTATGGTATCAGTTAGCCTGCATTAAAAACAGTCTGACCCACTCCACAGTGCACCTGAGGTAAATCACTTATAACACCAGACTAACCATATAAATGTCTGTGTTAATAGAATCATGTTTGAAATATAACTGACCTTGTATCACATGAATTACCACATTTTGAGGGACTATTTTCTCGCAGATCACTCCGCCGCTGCGTTAGCTTACAGCCACGAAGCTGAAGCTGCTCAAATATAAGTTATTTTAAATGATTCTATTAACACAGACATTTATATGGTTAGTCTGGTGTTATAAGTGATTTACCTCAGGTGCACTGTGGAGTGGGTCACACTGTTTTTAATGCAGGCTAACTGATACCATAGAAATGCTTTAGCCTTGCCCTAGCCTAGCGCCACTAGACTCTTCAAATATAAGAACTGCATGAATTTAAGAAAAAAATATCTCCAGACATCAACAACACTCTGGATAACTAGGAAATGAGGCCCAATGTCAAAATCCTGAAATATCCCTTTAAACAATCAGCCACAGTTTGACATTTAGATCCACATTACAAAGCTTCTTTTCCTCTAAAATTTTAGTTCTTTTAAAATTAAAATTAAAAACTCAGTCTCCTCTCGACTGCAGGAACAGGAGCCGCCATGTTTGGGAAACTCCAGTGCAGGTAAACACACTCACTGTAAACGGCTTAGAGATTAAAACTGAGCTGGTGCAGACAAGAATCATATCGTGGTAACTATAACGGTGAAAACCCTGAATGTTATGGTTAATCTCTCTGTAACAGATTTATCCACTCAAAACAAAAACTGTCCCAAAGTCCAGCGTCTTCTCTCTCAGCACAGATGAACTAAGGTCACATGATCTCTCACAAAGGCGTCCGAAAGTGGAGACGAGAGTCAGAACGATGAATGTGGCAGGTTTGTGAATCCAACACTTCCAAATAATGATCAGGGAAAACATTTGGATATTTACTTATGAGTTTGATTATAGATCTGTGACTTCAGCCTCCGCTCTGTCCCCCGTTTTGTTTTCCTGTTACCCCGTGTGCACGATACATCACATCACGGTGCTACGTTACTGCTTCAGCGGGCACAGGGCGGGCACGGGGCCTGTGCTTCATACTTAAATATGAATAACATGGATAGATAAGGCGTTAGACATGCTTTAACTATGATACAGGCCAGGACAGAAGCCGCTCCTCCACACGGGCTGCAGCAGGAGGAGGACTTTACAGAATTGTGCTTATATTCACAGTGAGGGACCATCAGGACTGCAGTACTCTGAAGTATCAGTGAAGTATCAGTGAAGTATCAGTGAAGTCATAGGTGCCGATCCTGTGGGGGCTGCGGGGCTGGAGCACTCAAACCTTTGGGCACCCAGGTGAATTTGCCCTGATTACAAAATGATTCAATAAATATTGCAACCTACTCCGTTTCTGCAAATACACGAGCGCGGGGCAGTTCATAACATTAATCTATATGTGCAGCGGCGTCGTTTCGCTCCTCTCATATAGCTCCATAGGTAGAGCGCCGGGCTCCCAACCACGAGAGTGCGAGTTCGATCCCGACCTTGACTTTTTAAAAACATTTTGGGACTTGGCACCCACTGGGAAGAACATAAATCGGTGCCTATGAGTGAAGTATCAGTGAAGTATCAGCAAAGTATCAGCGAAGTATCAGTGAAGTATCAGCGAAGTATCAGTGAAGTATCAGCGAAGTATCAGTGAAGTATCAGCGAAGTATCAGTGAAGTATCAGCGAAGTATCAGGCGGTGGAGGTAGAGGCAGGTCCAGTAAAGTCTCGTTTTTCCCAAAGAAGAACGAGCTCCAAACCAGTTTAAGGGCCAGCGCACTGGGAAACATCTGGCCTGATTTATCCAGTGCGCAGAGAGGGAGTTCTGGGATGTGGAGCGGCCCACAGGGAGGTTAAAGGGCCTGACTCTCCGGCCTGGAGACTAGTTGGAGATTTGAGATGCCACTGGTCATGGAGATGTCTCCGAGACGTTCCCTGGAGATAAGGCGACTCCAGGAAGTCTCAGTGAAAACGAACATGATTGACTTCAGCTCTGTGTGGTCTCAAACTGAATATATTATTTGTTCCTAATCTGTGAGACGTTTCTGTGACGTACCTGCACCAAGGAGATATCCTTAAAGTGCATATGACAGATTTTAATGTTCTTGAAAATATGACTTATTTAGATGGATTACATCAGTTGCATAGTTATCAGTTTTTTCAGTGAAGCAGCAATTTTAATGAAGAAATGTTGGGCAGAAAAGTTATTTTTATTTGAATGTTTAAGCTGCTGACAGGAAGTGACATAAAAGAAGGAAACATTCCATAGCAGTTTGACTCATTCATTTCCCATTGACTTAACATGGTCGGCACGGCAACAGTTTAAAATTGTTTACCTTCTTCGATGTCACTTCCTGTCGGTGTCCAATAAGGAAGTGAAAACATAAACATCACAAAAATGGTCAAACTAAAGAAAACTGGGAATAATCTTTAGCTAAATCTTAAATATAATCGTGTTAACTGTGTTTTAGCAAAAAGTGTGTCTAATGTGTCAGATGCACTTTAACATACGATAGGTCTCAGAGTCATTGCAGGGACATCACAGAAATGTCTCACCGGTTGAGGACAACAAACAGTGTGTGCAACGTCGCCAGAACTGCAAAGAAACCGCTCAGAGACCACACAGAGTCTTGAAGTCTCAGTTTACACCGAGACTATCTGGAGACTCGCAGTCGTGGTCTCCGCACCTCTCCTCCGGGGATTTAGGCCCTTAGCTCACAGGGAGAGTTATCTGCTGAGGAACAAACTGAGAATAAGGCAGAGTTCGCTGCTTGAAGGATCAGCTTTGGTCAATAACGGGACATTTGGGAGTTCCAGGTAGATCAGGAGGTCTGGTCCGTCGCTCTGAGAGGAGGCGTCTCGTGTGCGTCGGCCGTAAGTCTTTAGAGAAGGTTTGGAACAAAGAAGCTGATCTCGTTTGGGAATAACAGGAAAAGACTCGACGTTTTGGCGGCTCGGCTCGAAGCTAAAGCGCGATCTGCATGAAATCCAAGTATCTGTGTGATGGAAATGTTTAAGTCTGAGTCGGTACAAAATCAACTCCTGTCAGCTTTAACGTGGCGTAAGATTTTTCACTTGTTAAAGGGATATTTCAGGATGTTTGACATTGGGCCTCATTTCCTAGTTATCCAGAGTGTTGTTGATGTCTGGAGATATTTTTTTCTTAAATTCATGCAGTTCTTATATTTGAAGAGTCTAGTGGCGCTAGGCTAGGGCAAGGCTAAAGCATTTCTATGGTATCAGTTAGCCTGCATTAAAAACAGTCTGACCCACTCCACAGTGCACCTGAGGTAAATCACTTAAGAGAATAGACTTTGTAATGTTTGTGATCTATGTTTGGTGGAGGATGAATTTCACTTTATGTTCTATTGTCCATTGTATAATGATTTAAGAACAGCTTTGTTTGAAAGAATCGAATGCAATAATTCTGATCTATTTTGTTTGGCAGAAGGTGATATGTTAAGTTGGTTATTTAGAAATTCAATTTTTTGCTTGGCAAGATATGTGGAGAAAGCCTGGACAATGAGACTGAAAGCTTTGTATCCAGATTCTTGATTTTTCTGTGAAATGTATATTGAACATATTGTTTAAATGGTCGTCTTCTAAATTATGTTATAGTGTCTTATACGCCCATGTGGGCTGGGCACAAACGTGCAGGACACTTAAATAAATATTCATTCATTCATTCATTCAATAATGAGTAATGATGTAAATGTCTGTGTTAATAGAATAATGTTTGAAATATAACTGACCTTGTATCACATGAATTACCGCATTTTGAGGGACTATTTTCTCGCAGATCACTCCGCCGCTGCGTTAGCTTACAGCCACGAAGCTGATGCTGCTCAAATATAAGTTATTTTAAATGATTCTATTAACACAGACATTTATATGGTTAGTCTGGTGTTATAAGTGATTTACCTCAGGTGCACTGTGGAGTGGGTCACACTGTTTTTAATGCAGGCTAACTGATACCATAGACATGCACTAGCCTAGCATTAGCCTAGCGCCACTAGACTCTTCAAATATAAGAACTGCATGAATTTAAGAAAAAAATATCTCCAGACATCAACAACACTCTGGATAACTAGGAAATGAGGCCCAATGTCAAAAATCCTGAAATATCCCTTTAAGGCGAGACGCTGCAGGTAAAGGACGTTAATATCACATTTCCCTCATATTCATGTAACTCATCTACAGAAGTCTCAAACCGATCTCCATACATGTTTTCACTGCACGTCTCGCCTTGAATAACTGACCGTGTGCTTTCTCTGCAGATCGAGCCTGAACCTCGAGGTCCTTTCACAGACGCAGTAGAAGAAGACAGAGTGGAGGAAACGTGGCGGCGCGTTTGAGGGACAGCGCCCCCTCCTGAGTGAACACAGAATTACATGCTCCATGCTTTAGTCGTCTGTACAAACGTCTGTAAACATTGACCCGGGAGCGCCGCACGCCACACGACGGCGAGGAGCTCGGAAATGGAAGAATTCAAAGAGTCCGATCGGAAACGGCCTGTGGTGCTCGAAGTTTTCCTGTAAATGAGTTTTCCTGTAAATGAGTTTTCCTTTCAACAGTTCGTAAAGTTTCATCTCCAGTTTTACAAGAAGTCATCCAAAGTTGTTTAGTCCTGGTTTAGTCCCAGTTAAGTCCTGGTTTAGTCTTTGTTAAGTCCTGGTTTAGTCCTAGTATAGTTTGGCCTTGGTTTAGTGTTAAAGTCGAGACGCTGCAGGTGAAAACATGGACTTTGGTCAATGCAAAGTTCACCACATCAACACAAAACCGTCCTTGGTGTCGTCGTAAAAATCTAAAACTTCTAATCCAAATCATTTCCTTTGCAGGAGAGACCGCTGCTAAAGTCTGCATCGAATCAATTTTCCCCCCCAATGTTTGCCATATTTTAAATTTTTTTGTTATTATTCCCCTCATTTTTATTACTAATATTCCCAATTTTTCCTAATTTCTTGGCATTGGAGATGAATTGGGCCCGACCAATATATCGGGTCGATTTTGATAAAAAGACCGATAATCTCCGGAAGCTTCTCCGGAAGCTTCTCCGGAAGCGAAAGTGATAGCCATACCGCCTTTGCTCTGCCCAATCCCGTCAGACCTTGGAAGCTAAGCAGGGTAGGGCCTGGTTAGTACTTGGATGGGAGACCGTTCAGTAACACCAGGAAGCCTAGCGAATGTAGTGAGTGAGTGAGTGGTTGGTGGTGGCTGATGTGCGCAGACTGGTTGCCTCGCTTATCATCACCGAGTATGGAGTGAATGAATAATGCACCAAATTGTAAAGCGACTTTGAGCGTCTGGAAAAGCGCTATATAAGACTAATGCATTATTATTATTATTATTATTATAGCCACTTCCTGTTTTTTTTTTTTTTTTTTTTTTTTTTTTTGAATCTGCAGATTTTGTCTAAACGAGCTCCGTCTGAACAGACTAAATGAAAGTCCTGAATAAAACAGCTCTATGCCCTTCATACAGCGCCCCCTGCTGTTACAGTTCAACACTTACACGTTTAGAAGCTTCACACAGGATTATAGACCTGACTTTTTTATTTGGCCAAAAATATCATCGGTGCAGATCGGCCTCAGAAAAACCCACATCGGTCGATCTTTATTAGATACATTTGTATGACTGAAACCTTTACTGTACTAGACTCTAGTTAAACATTTATATTACAGCCTCAAATAGCCTCTAATAGAGGAAAATTGCATCAAATTAAATGACTTAAATATTGGCCAATCCCTTCATATCGGTATCGGGCCCAATATCAGGTTGGGCTCGATATCGATATGAAGGGACCCATCGTATCGGTCTCTATAGAGTTGAACCTGATATTGCAGATTTGCAGATCTTCCAAACATTATGTGTTCTGTTTTATTTTAGTATAAGTATCGGAAAGAGTATCGCTCAGGTATCGGTATCAAAAAAACAAGAATCGTTAAAGAACTGGTATTGAAAAAACATGAACGACAGCCAGCCCTCGTCAGTAATCTACATCTAAATGTAAATATTCCCCTGCAGCGCCTTTAGTCCTGTAGTGGTTCAGTTTGTGCTCGTGGTGCAGCAGTAGAAAAGTCTCGTGTCTCGCTCCCTGTGACGGGTCGAGGGTTCGAATCCCGTCAAACTCCTCCGTGAACAGTTACAGCGTCCGACCCTCAGGCGCCGACGCTTCAGTCTCTGTTATCAAAGTAACAAAGTGATGAAACCATGCAAAAGCGTTACAAAAGTCTCACCAAAACCTCTCTCAAATCTGTCCAGGACTTTCCCGAATCCGTCGCGTTTCTCGGAAGGAAACGTCTTCAAGAACTTTCCAAACTCTCCCGGACTTTCCCAAACTCCTCCCGGACGTTTCAAAGCCTCAGCGAAAGCCGAGTTTCCCGAATAATTCGGCGTAAATAAATATTTCCCGTACGGCGCTTGTGGCCCTTAAATGCGGCTGACCCTCCGCACCAGCAGGGGGTGCCCTGGCGGGAGCGTGTTGTGTGGCGGCTGCGGCGTGGGCAGCGTGTGCACCAGGCCCGGGTGGTGTCGGAGGAGGTGGTGGCCCGGGTGGCTCAGCGTGAAGGCGTGGCCTGGCGGGAGGGCGTGGCCTAAGGGCGGCGGGGAGCAGGGCGAGTAGGGCGGCGGCTGGGGCCCCGGTTTGATGCCCCGCGTCCTCATGTAGGACAGAAACTGGTCCGGGATCTCGGCCAGGACCTCCTTGGCGAGACGGGCCATGCTCAGGATGTGGTTACCACGGCGATCCACGTAGTCTCTGAACGGGACGAACTGAGCACAAGGAGAGAGGCGTTAAAAGTCACTCACAAAACTGAACTTAAAGGCGACGTATTCTGCAAAATGTCCTTTTGTAGCTTTAAGCTGGTTCTGGTGGTTTTTATATTTTTATTGATATAGATGCAAAAATAGGCACAAACTTTAACATGTTTTAGAAAAACAAACAAACAAAATAAAAACAGAAACAAAGTGCAATAAAAGGATTGGAAGAATTTGTTGCATGTAGCTAAAGAAACAGTCATTCATGCATACAACAACAACAACAACAACAACAACAACAACAACAACAACACTTATCTCTCCACCATGTTTTAACGATAAGGAGAAAGGTGAGTTTTGTGCCTTTAGCTTACCTAGCTACCTCCTAAGTGATGCCGGGTGTCGGCTGTTGAAGTTGAAGTATATCTAAGCTCTGCAATGCAATACTTGCATTTTGATCCGTCATTCTCCCACGCTGTGCTGTTTATGGCCCGCTTCATATTGAAAGTTAAACTAGCTTAGCAAAATGCTTTTACTCGGTTACACAATTTTTAACGGTTAACCGGTTAATCATGGACACCCTAGTGGAGACCGACTTTTGTGTCAAACCCGATAGGAAATAAGGCGCTGCTGCTCCAGAGCCGACAGTGGGAGGAGAAACGGTTACATTTGGAGAAAGTGAAGCTCCAGTAACAACTCCTCCTGATCTAAATCTGCTAATCCTGACTGTGACTCGAACCTTACACGTCTCAAAACTCTCCTCCTCAAACAGGCCAGAGCTTTACTCTCCATCAGATGTTTCTTCATGTTTTTACTTTCACAGCGACTGGTTTGGTTTGGGAGAGACATTTTCGCCTTGACGCTGTGTTCGTTAAATGGTCAGATTTTGTTGGTTTTATGGTGAAGAAGGTTGAGGAAAGTCTGACCTGGACGATGTCGCGCTCGGCCGCTCGTCCCTGTGAGGAAATCCTCTCCTCGTCTCCGTCCAACTCGATCATCTCTGGAACACACAGTTCAGAATCATCCACACACAGGTCACTGAAGGTCCTTAGAATCTGCACCCTGTACTACCCATGGGTTTTTAATGCACCCACAAGGACACAGGTGCAGATGGTCAGAACTTAAGCTACAACTGTATGATGCTACTTTCTATAAACAAAATAAAGAGGGAGTTATTATATATTGTACATAATATCGTAAAGCATACTATATAATGATAATTTAATAAAAATAGATACAGTGTATGTGATAACTATGGGTGTATGTATATAATCTGTAATTGTAAATGCACCCCCCAGTATAGGGCTCAGAACGGCCTCACAACAATAACTAGTTAGGGCAGCAGGGTGAGGGCTTGCTGGTGGGGGGCGACTGCCCTCTACCTACTGGCCATATTACACCCTGGCTTTTTAAGGCACCTCACTAAACAAGGCAAACAACAAAAACAAAACAAAACAAAAAACAATAAAACAATCACAACTAATATTTTTACGTTGGAAATGGGAATGTCAATAATAATGGGTGATGTTGATTATGTAATACTTAATAATAACTAAATCAATGATCAATTATTAGAATGGTGACTGGTGTTTATAAGTAATGATTGCTTATGGTTATTAAGCGAATCGGAAAGAGAAAAAAGAAAAGTACAAATTGTAAATAAAAATAAAACATAAAAATGTTTATATATATCGGTAAACTGCATACATTTCTATCTTCGTGTTCTGTCTTTTACTTTGGAAGTCTTGTAAACATCCTGTGATTTTCTTCTTGTAAAACATGAAATGCTTTTCTTTAGCAAAGCTGCTGTATGTAAAGTTAATGTGGACAATTGTAATTGTGTAATTCAGGAATTTGTAAAGTGTATATTGTACGAGATGTTGTATCACTGTTTCCGGAATGTATTAATTTGAATATGGGGGTGGGCACTTATAAGCTTTCTTGCGTCGGCCTCAAACTCCTTTTGAGTTTTTGTTACTTTATTTATTTTCTGCACTGCAACAATGTTAATGTAAATAATCAGTCAAATAAATTCTAATCATCATCATCATAATTATATGTAGATAGGTATGGGTATAACAATTTTATTGCTGACCTCAGAATCCTATGGAAACTATGGAAACTCTATGGAATTATATTATGAAATTGTATAAATATGTATATTAGATTTATATTACAAGCGAATGATACTATTACGACTGTTATTATTACGACTATATTATGTTTTTTGGTTTTGTTATTGTTGTTTCTTGTTTGTTTCTTCTTCCTAATCCTAATTGTCTGTTTGATTTCAATCTTAAATGTTTAGCCTTCCTCGTGTTCACCACCCTGTTCAGTTTACCTTTACCTCCATTATTATTGTTTCTTTACTATTATTTGTTACTATCGTCATTTTCCATGTTTTATTTCTTATTTGTCCTGTACAAGCCAAGAATGACCCTAAGAATCAAATGTGTATCAATCTAATACTTTACCCTTTGTCTTGTATTTGTAAGCTTGTTTTATGTCAATAAAGGGGGAAAAAACTCTGCATAAAACGCCTTATTTCGATATGAAAACATAAAATGACAGAGAACTTGTTTTTTCCTCATGTTGATGTCGTTAATCTACATCAGAAGTTTCAAACTGATTTCTCTACGTTAATGTTTTGTCCCCGCTTTAACTCTCCCTGCAGTCAGACTCTGGTTATCAGCTCGCTCATGTTCCCGAGGCTGATCCGCGGCTGCAGCTGATCAAACACACGCCCCTGGTGGTCGTGTGTAAAGCGGATTACGAGTGTCTGATGGAGGGATTGTGTCGCAGATACGGAGATCAGCTCGAGCACAAACAGCCGGACCAAAGGGCGGAGCTTACCGTCGAACTCGGCCGGCCCCACCCCCACGATGATGATGGACATGGGCAGAGACGCCGCCTGCAGACACAGAGAGGTCAGTCACTTCCTACAGTCACACCGGGCTTTATAACCTCTTAACTGTTAAAGACATTCTGAATGTGAGTTTAACATAATGTATTACATTAAAGGAGCTGTATCCTGCTATTTTAGCCATTCCAAAGTAAAGTATAGGCATTATATGATATATTATACCTCTATCACTATGGAGTACTCATTTTTGAGAGAAATATAAGTATTTTCTGGGGGTATTTTTCAAACCCGGAAGACAAGACGCTTCGATTCAGTTAACTCCGCCCCCTCTCTCCGCTCATTCCACATTTACAGTATTATAAATATAAATATCGCAGAAGTTACTTCACATAATGCAGTTATAAGGAGTTGACATGTGCAACACAGTTTCATAAATGGGTAACACACACGCTAACACACACGCTAACACACACGCTAACACACACGCTAACACACACGCTAACACACACACGCTAACACGTGTTTTGATTGACTCACCGCTCAGTCTGGCCTCCCCATGGGACTCGCGTTGGTTATAAAAGTGAATCCACTTTGATTCTGGCCAAGGCCAAGCATCCATCAGGTTGGTTGATAAAGTCGCTGAATCCCAGAAAGAAATTCCAACTTCTGGCGAGTGCACTCTTCTTTAGGAAGGTTGAATAGTCCTGTTCCTCTCGTAGCCAAACACGAACCCGTGACATTATCGTTCGGCAAGAAAAAGAACAGGCGTGTCCAGAGTAGGTTAGAAAGAGCTCAGTCTTCAAAAACATGACTTCTGCTCAGATCCTCCGGGGGTGCGTTTGTTTAGCCTCGTGGGGCAGCACAGACGCGTCGGAGAGTTTTTTAAATTTTTTTATTTTTTTATTTCTCTCTTAGAACAAAAAAAAATGAAAAAGCTGTTTTATGAATTAAAATCAGGCCGTAAGGCATTACATTACAGACGTAGAGCACTTCCGTTCCGCTGTGACGACACAACTGAACAGCTCAGTGGTTTACCAGGAGAGGGCGGAGCAGCTGCTCAGAGAGCAGGATTCAGGAGGATTACTGAGAACTGCGTGAATGAAGCCAAAAACCGCTCTGGGGGTGTTTTTGAGAAGGAAATAGCAACAACATGGTTAAAAACTCAAAAAGTCGATTTTGCGTCATATAGAACCTTTAAGGTTGACTGTTAATGTTTTGTAGACAGTCAATTTATTGTGCAAAGCCATTAAAAACCCACGAAAGGAAACATTCTGGGCGCTCAAGTTTGACTTAATGTTAAAGCAAAACCAGATGCCCTCCAGAGGTTAATCATTTACACCCCCTCTCAGGAGGCAGGGGGGTTAAAGTTTATGACTTCCAGCCAGCGGACGGAAGAAGCCAAGATACTTATCAACAGCCCCCACCCTGACTGAGTTTTTGTGTTGTGGAGGACAAGAATGGGCGTGTTTAGTTTTCAATAAAGCTTGTGAAAAGCAAAGTTGATGAGTGTGAGCAGGAAGACGGCGATGCTGCCTGAGGGTCTTCCTCTCATCTCCCGGATCCGATAAGAATAAATCTGATGTCTGAACTTGTGTGTTTTAATGCCATTCCAGTGCAAAACCCCGCCCCAAACACTCATTGTCCAATCAGACCTCATTGCAACGCTGCTAAACAGGTGCAGCTTCCCTCTCTCTTGGTACAGCTGTGTTTTTTTGTGCTTTTTCTACAAACTGCATTTGTAGTTTATGTTTAACTGGATACTTTTGTTCCTCTTTGCTGTGAGACCCAAAAAACCACTGTCCTGGAGCGTCGCAGAGGCCACTGGGAGTTCAAGTTCCTTTGACTCAACAGGCAACGAAACTGAAAGAAACTTTACAAACCATTTCAGCTCAATAACTTTACCTTTATCCTCAAAACAACCACTAACTCTGCTGTTGTGTGATCAGTCAAAGCAGCTCAGAGGGAGAAACGGTTCAACATCAGACGATCTGTAAATGTTGTATCAGTAAAACAAGCACAGGCCTCTCACTTCTCTCATCAGTGTCTTTTACGTTACGAGTTTCACAAGTGTTGCAGCCGGACCGTTTCAGATCCCTCAAACACAGGAGTAATGAGTTCATAACAAGTTCATAACAAGTTCATAACGAGTTCATAATGAGTTCATAACGAATTCATAATGAGTTCAAAATGAGTTCATAATGATATCAAAGTGTAAACTCCGCCCTGAGGCCGCTCTAATAACGCCTCCATGACAGTGGGAATACTCGGGTTATTGCTGGAGAAATGAGCGCAGAGACTGAGGCGTCTGTGGACCGACTAACACGGCCCAGACCGGACTTTAACCTGGTTTAAATCGAGAGAAGAGTTATTGGTCATGTGCGACCGATGATACACACTCGGCATCGATTTCCCAAATCGGCTTAGCTCGATTCACTTTGATTGATTTTTTATTCAGTTAAGGATATCACGCAGTCATTTGAGCTGGAGATGGAAAACAATCTCAGAGAAACTCGCTCTAACTTGGTGCAATAGTAAAAACATGAATATTTACATTAAGAATTGAACCTAATGCAGTTACATTAATCATGTACTGTTATTTAACATATGACTAAAACAAAAATGCAAGATGGAAAAAGACGTAAAAGGATTGATTTAAGGGTTCTTTGAATCGGCCCAGCCCACAGCACAGGGACTGATGCCAGTTCATAAAACAGACTTTGGGTCTTCAGCCTGGTGCTACAGCAGTGAAGCTGAAAGATGAAGTAACAGTGCCCCAGTGCTTTCCCCGGTCACCTGAGGGCACGGCGAGCTACGAACAGCGTTCACTACAACGAGAGCAACTCATTAAGGACAAACTACGAGGTGGGAGTAGCTCGAGTCCAGGCCAAGTCAAAAGGTCCTGGAGTCAAGTCATGTCTCATTATAGCCTCAAGTCGCATCGTCGGCGTGAAGCCTAATTTTCACTGTTGGACGATTCATTCTTCTTTTCAAAATGTGTTTCATCATTTGAAAAATGCAACAAGAGCTTTATCAAGATTTAGCAATTTTGAAAATTTAAGCTAAAATTAAACTTTTCAAAATGTAATAGATTTGGATTTAAAGCAGAACTAAGTAACTCGTGCCCCTAGAGGCCATAAGCGCCACTGCAGGTGTCGTACATGTTGTGTTTTTTACTCATTAATTGTCCGTGAGAGTAAATACTACGCTGACAGAAAAGACAAAGGGACAGAGGGATATTGTTCATCCAATTACACAATGGAGATCATTTGTTTCACTCAAACTTGGCTGTAAATACTGTTTAAGTGGAGCTAGCCCGCAGTTAGCTTAGCCCGTTAGCCTGTTAGCTTCTTCTTCATGATTCCATTAGTGTGTATTGGAAAGTTGCATGCGTGGTTTTCTGGCCAGAGACACCAGGGCCCAATCATCCCATTAACACTTGTATTACCCCCAGAGGGACGACGGAAAGGATTTAATAAGGTAAACCCGTTACTTAGTTCTGCTTTAACAAACGTCTATGAAGTCTATTATGAATCTTCACCTCTTCACTCACTGCAGAAAACGTTTAATGCATCCAAACACACATTTGCTCCGGCTTTTTCGCGCTGTATTGTTTAGTCGTGCTGTGTCAGAAACTGAAAAGCATGTGGCTAATTAGTGGTTTTACAATGAATCCCGTTCTTTCAACAGTTAAACAAATCTTAATAAATATAATATTACAGCGAGTCATGGACAGTCATTGGCCTCAAGTCCAAGTGAAGTCTCGAGTCTCAACAGGAAAGTCTAAGTCAAGTCTTTTTGGAGCTTTGGGCATACTAGACATAAATCAGTGCTCTTTGGCTCTGACTGATACTGGAGGAGACTTACGTTGACGATGCTCTCTTTGGTCTGGGCCATGTCGGTGATGACTCCGTCTGAGAGGATGAGGAGGATGAAGTACTGCGATCCGTCGGTTACTGCAGACGCGTATCTGGAAGACGCAGAACAAACTTTAGACCGTTGTGTCTCAGGACAGTTTTCAACCATTTTTCTTGCATTTTAGTTTTATTGCTGATAAAACATCACCTGGGCTGGTACCGTTAAACAATACCAGTGTGTTATCGGAAAAAAGGTTTGGGTTCTCAATAGGGGTGGGAACCTCTGGGTACCTCAATTCGATACGATACGCGATACATGGCTCACGATAACAATTATCTCACGATACGCCGATACTGCGATAATCGATATATTGCACAAAATAACCTACGATACATTACGTTAAAAAAAACATGCTACTTTTAACCTTTATTTGAACATACTACATATTATTCATCATTTACATTTCTTTTCATGTGCTTTGTAGCACTTTTATAAATGATCCCTGACTTACTCACTGAAAATGGGTCATAGATCTGTCAGTGACTTCATTTACATTTAAATAAACAAGAAACCACAGTCCTGTTTAAAAGGAATAAATCAACCCCAGATTAATCTTCTTTATAATTATTAAAACTATCATTAAAAGTAATTTATTTGTGTGACAGTGTTTGGTCCAAGTGCTTAAAACTGTAGTGCTGCCCCCTGCTGGTCTGACTGAATTCTTGATCATTGTTTGCATCTATTGACTGTGAAAACAGTGGAGCACTGCTGCCTCATTAATATGCATGACGTTGCTCATTAATATGCATGACGTCATCAAAAGTATCGATATCGGAATAAAAGTATCAGTATCGTATCGTCCCGCAAAATATCGTGATATATCGGAAATCGATATATCGTCCCACTCCTCGTTGTAACTGTGGTATGTGTATTTTCCCGGCGTTTCACTTTGACGTGGATTAGATGTTGCAGAGCTTCAGTCCGGTCCAGAAGATCAGGGAAAGCAGTCAGTTTGTATCACTTAAGGCTCCTTTAAACCCTGACGGAGCTTTTTCTTTCCTATTTGACTAAACTGGCGGCGACACGGTTGGCCACGCCCCCTGGTCGCTCCCGACTCACAGAACCACGTTTAGACATGAATACACTGACTTTATTACAGAAATAAGTCGGGTCGTATCTGCCTCAGCGCTGAAGTATCGTGTTTTCCTGTTGGCCGGTTTGTGCTCTTGAACGCAGCAGACGCTCGGCTGCACGCGGCCCGTTGTCTGACCGGGACGGGGCCGACGCGCTCACGTGACCGGCTGATGTGATGATCTGAGATGGAGCAGAGCCAACACGACTCCAGAGAAACTGTTTATGAAAGAAATCTGCACATGTTGAGCTCAAGGCGTAAACGGGACAAAACTCTTCTTATGTTTATCTGATGAGGTTTAGTGGCTGGAGCGTGAGGTCGGGCAGTGCGGATCAGGACACAATCCTTTTTACATTTCTCACATGGAATTTGATGTATTTTTTTTTTTTTTTTTTTTTTTTTTTTTTTTAGTTTATTTGAATAGGGACAAGTATGTCACATAAGCTCATGTTACATACTACAACATTTAGCCAAAGCTAATTCTCAATGTCCGTCCTAGTTGGCCTTTACATAAAAATTAAACAATACATGGTAAAACATAATTAAAACACATATCATAATACAGTACAACACAAACACAGCAGAGCAGACGGTCAGTGGTCACATTTCTGACCTCTGATTAAAGAGTCTTTAATTTTGATCGAAAACGGCAGATTTGAGTGAAATTAAGCCAAATATCAAAACACAGTATCCAAATAACACGATAACACCAGATTCTAAATGTTTTGCACCTCAAATTATTATAAATGCTAATTATATTTACATATATTCAATGTAGCTGATCGGCCGATATCTCCACAACTGGAAATGTGACAGAGACACTTTTTGCCTCAGTCTGGGCTTTAAAATCAGCCCAGTCGCTGGATTTCTGTGGAGAATCAAAACATTTTTGAAAACTTTATTAAGTCAAGTCTAAATCGGCTCCATATGGATGTTTATTCACAGCAGATTGTTCAGTATAAGCGAAAAAACGGCAGTCGTAGCTAGCGCTAGCATTAGCACGTTACTAACATGAAGCATCATGTTAGCATTTATTTATTGGTTTATTTGGTCGGGACAGTGCATGTTAATGAACATACATGGGTCTCATGCATGTAAACAAGCCACACCGGATTGTAGCCTTGGGCTAATTTCCATCTGCTGTCCCCCATGCGCACTCTCAAACACACTCTCATTCATTCAGGCCTATTGTACATGTTTTTAGTGGTAGGGGAAACCGGAGGAAACCTACGCACACGGGGAGAACATGCAAACTCCACAGAAAGGCCCCGTCCAGGTGGGAATCGAACCCAGGACCTTCTAGCTGTGAAGCACGAGCTCTAACCTCTGTGCCACCGTGCCATTCTCTGTTATTTATGTAATTATGGGCTGTTGAACCACTTTGCTCCTCCCCAGAGAAGTAGAAAACTATATTCATAATTCTGCATTTGTTAAAGTAGTTTTTGAATATTTATAGAAAGTTTAGTTTTTTTAGAAACCCTTGTCATAATGTTTCATGGCGTTACCGTAGCGATGACCAGAACTCCCCATTTACTCTAATGGGAAAATGGTATAATTGCACAATTTACCAAATGACAAATGGAAACATTGTTTATATAAGGTTTCCAAATAAATGTAGTTTTCATATGAAAATCCCACAACAGTGGAAATGTGACCATAGTGACATTAGGGACTAAAGGCAAATACTGACGATAAACTGTAAAGTGTATTGCTCATCAGTATCTCATGGCTGTCGTGTCTGCTGAGCCTCATACTTGTTTAAGCCCGTGGCAGAGTGGTTAGCTCGTGGTTAGCTCGCCTCTCTCTCTCAGGCTGGGGTTAGACTCGCCCCTCAGTCCAAGAATACATTTTCTGCCGTAGCAACGGCTGCTGTAGCAACGCCTGGATCACGTCTTCACTTCTGCATCTGTGGAGCGTCCTTTAGATTTACGCTCCTTTAGTTTATCAGTCCATTATTAACTTTCCTCATCAACAGGCTTCAACAAAACAGGCAAACACATTTATTTAGTGACATCAGTGTGAGACTTCTGCTGTAGATCGACATAAATATGAAGAAAATGTGTTTACGTTTCCTGTCGTTTAGAAATAAGGCATTTTATTCATTTTATTTTTATTTTTTATGAATAAAACCCCATTTTGTCGCTGATATTTCAGAGCCAGGTTTGAACGTGTGGTTTTTTTTTGTGACTGGCTCAATTTCGTTGTTTTTTGTGTTAACTGTGATGAGCCACAAAAACGCAACAATAATGAGGACAGAGCTTAGGCCTTAGCTTTCAAATGAGGCATTACACTGGCCTAGGCTGTAAACTCTCCAGTCAAGAAGCTTTTAGATTTGGGTAAAGCCGAGCTGGAGAAAATGTGCTCAGTTCAGGTGGGGGTTAAGAGGTTAAAATATATCCATGAGTCATATACAGGAAACATGTACAGCTGACACTGGGATCATTTCATTTTGTTGAGAATCTTTAGGAGAAAAAAGGCCTTAATAGTCAATGCTAATGCTAATGCTAATGCTAACTGATACATGTAAACCAATGGATGCCGCTAAGCTAACATTAGCACAATCGCAAATTCTTCCGTTTCAGTTTGAGTTTGTAAGCTCTTCATCTGAGAGGAAGTGTAGTGTAATAAAAATATAACCTCGTGCTTTACTCCAGCTGCTCTGACTGTTGTTCCTCCCCCGCCGTTTCCCGCCGGCTCGTCTCGACGGCAGCAGACGATTAAGTGGGAGGGAAATTTACTGAATGACATTTTGAGATTCTTAATCACCACAAATATCTGCCTCCCACAGTTTTGTTACTCACAGCGTTTATCGTCCTGCTGCTCTGGGGTTTCCCACTCGGCGTTAAGAGAGAAACATGTGTGAAATAACGTCTCTCAGAAGCAGATTTAACATTGACCCAAAGGGAAGATGCTAAAGGTTCATTGTGACGATTTTAGTTCAACACAGAAATGTTTGTGATCCTCCGATAGAATAGTTTTAAGTCAGAATTTCATCTTTACTTTGGATGTGGTCACACTCTTTAAACACTACACCACCAGTTCTTATTTATCCATCCATCCATCCATTTTCTTCCGCTTTATCCGGGGCCGGGTCGCGGAGGCAGCAGTCTCAGCAGAGATGCCCAGACTTCCCGATCCACGCACACCTCCTCCAGCTGTTCTGGGGGACCCGAGGCGACACCAGGCCAGCTCGGAGACATAGTCCCACCAGCGTGTCCTGGGCCTTCCACGGGGCCTCCTCCCAATAGGACATGCCTGGAACACCTCCGAGGGAGGCGACCAGGAGGCATCCGGAACAGATGCCCTAGCCACTCAGCTGGCTCCTTTCGACGTGAAGGAGCAGCGACTCTACCCCGAGCTCCTCCCGGGTAACTGAGCTCCTCACCCGATCTCGGAGGGTGCGCCCAGCCACCCTGCGAAGGAAACTCATTTCGGCCGCTTGTATTCGCGATCTTGTCCTTTCGGTCATTACCCAAATCTCATGACCATAGGTGAGGGTGGGAACGTAGATCGATCGGTAAATCGAGAGCTTTGCCCCCTGACTCAGCTCCCTCTTCACCACAACAGTCCGATACAGCGACCGCATCACTGCTGACGCTGCACCGATCCGTCTATCGATCTCACGCTCCATCCGTCCCTCACTCGTGAACAAGACCCCGAGATACTTGAACTCCTCCACTTGAGGTAAGGACTCCCACCGACCTGAAGCGGGGAAGCCACCTTTTTCCGGTGGAGAACCATGGCCTCAGATTTGGAGGTGCTGATCCTCATCCCGGCCGCTTCACACTCGGCTGCAAACCGTCCCAGTGCGCGCTGGAGGTCCTGATTTGATGAAGCAACAGAACAACATCATCTGCAAACAGCAGAGATGAGATCCTGAGGTTCCCAAACCGGACACCCTCCGGCCCCTGGCTGCGCCTAGAAATTCTGTCCATAAAGGAAATGAACAGAACCGGTGACATAGGGCAGCCCTGGCGGAGACCAACACGCACCGGAAACAAGTCTGACTTACTGCCGGCAATGCGAACCAAGCTCCTGCTACGGTCATACAGGGAACGGACAGCCCTTAGCAGAGGGCCCCGGACCCCATACTCCCGGAGCACCCCCACAGGGGGTATTATTATTATTATTATTAGGGATTTTATATTTACAAACTATTTAAACAGACCAAAGAGCAGAAGGAAACAGCGTATCTGTCATGTTGTGGAAGAAAACTCTTTACCAATGACTTTTAGAGAAAATACCACCGACGTCTCATTTAAGAACGGCTTCTTGGTCGGCAAACGTCTGACCACAAGAAGGCGCTCTAGCTCATAGGGACATTTGGTACAAGGCGCATTCATTTGAGCAATTGAGCGTTTATAAGAGAGTGCTTTTGTGTATGTACTGGAGCACTTCGATGTCCGCGCAGTAATATGTCGAAGTGCTCCAGGTGTTATTACGCCTCACAATATAGTTCCCCTTTATATGCACTTAGAAATCCACATGTTTAATGTTGTGTAATTAGACTTGGATCGTGTAACTGTATTTAAAAAGGCAGAACATGGAACAGCTCGGTCGCTTCTAACTTCACCCCAGTTTGGAGCTATAGCTTTGCTGGGAGAGGCTAAATGCTAACAACATGTGCGTGACTGAGCACACGTGTAAAGACCAGACAGGTACACATCAACTCGTCTAAGCTCAGGTAAGAACAGATCTCAGTCTGGAAAAACACTGGCCTGTTCCTTTAAAGGCTGCTTAAAGGGATATTCAGGATTTTTGACATTGGATAGCTAGGAAATGAGGCCCAGAGTGTCGTTGATGTCTGGAGATATTTTTTTCTTAAATTCATGCAGTTCTTATATTTGAAGAGTCTAGTGGCGCTAGGCTAATGCTAGGCTAGTGCATGTCTATGGTATCAGTTAGCCTGCATTAAAAACAGTGTGACCCACTCCACAGTGCACCTGAGGTAAATCACTTATAACACCAGACTAACCATATAAATGTCTGTGTTAATAGAATCTTTGAGCAGCATCAGCTTCGTGGCTGTAAGCTAACGCAGCGGCGGAGTGATCTGCGAGAAAATAGTCCCTCAAAATGCAGTAATTCATGTGATACAAGGTCAGTTATATTTCAAACATTATTCTATTAACACAGACATTTATATGGTTAGTCTGGTGTTATAAGTGATTTACCTCAGGTGCACTGTGGAGTGGGTCAGACTGTTTTTAATGCAGGCTAACTGATACCATAGAAATGCACTAGCCTAGCATTAGCCTAGCGCCACTAGACTCTTCAAATATAAGAACTGCATGAATTTAAGAAAAAATATCTCCAGACGTCAACAACACTCTGGATAACTAGGAAATGAGGCCCAATGTCAAAAATCCTGAAATATCCCTTTAAGTGGAAATTCTGCTCAAAACACACATGTGTTACATGTGACGCTGCTGCGGTTTGTGCTGTTTCATGAATGATACTTTTTTACAAAGGTATATGAAAGTAAAAGTACCATTAATGCACTGGTACGGAAAAGCAGGTATCGTTACAGTAGTATATCAGAAACACGTTCCCCAGCCCGACACTCTCTCACAGGTCCAGAGCAGAGCGTCCTCTCTGGGCTTGTAAAGCTGAGCGTACCTGGCCACGTGGTTGATGACGGGCTGAAGTGGGTGGGGCCGTAGAGCCGCACCGTCTTCAGACTCTGGTAATACGCCTCCAACACGCCCTCGATGCCGGCGCAGTACGGGTTCTGGAGTTTCCGTTCTGCACGAGACACAACGCAGACTTTACTTCATTCCTGCATGATTTAACTTGAGCTTTGAACCCAAAAAACAACTGCTACTTTTGTGATGAACATGAATCAGTAAATAACAAAAACAAAAGTGAACTTTGTCCTCAGCTGCAGACTTTAAATAAGCCGCCGACAAAGAAATAAGCGTTTGTCCTAAAAAGCTGAACTCTCGCCTCGGGCTCACAGCTGCACAGACTTTCACACTGAAACAAAGACAGAGACACATTAAATATTAACATGAGAATAAAACCCGACGACGAGGACTGAACGATTTACAGAAACTATCGACGAGTTTAGAGACGCTGCAGGGAAACTTTATAAATGTAGAGCAATATGAAACTTTCCTGTGTGCATGAATTGGAAGGTTTTGTTCCACCAAATTTGAATAATGGATCAAGCCAGGTTTATATTTATGGGTTTATTATTCAATGTATTAGTTACAAAGACTTTTTCAGAGGGATTTTGGCTCTTGTTTAGTTTTATAATAAGCTTTATATTGGTGGAAAAATCACGTATTATAAAAATCCTTGTGTGAAAGAAGCTTCTACGTGTAGTTCAGTCCAAGAGCAGAAAGTCTGTAGGAGCGACTGAAGTGGAGACGCTGATGGCACAATGTGAGAGCCGAGTGTGTTTAAAAAAAATCATTCTTGTATTTTTGATGATTTGATTTAACGTCCACTTGAACCGAGCACATTTTCTCCAGTTTGGCTTTATCCAGTGGCATGCTGGGTAATCGGGAGAGTCGGGACGTTTCCCAACGGGCCGCTCAGTTGCGGTGCTCTTGGACCGATAGAATAAAAGAATGAATTAATAACAGACTCACGATTGTGCCGTTCCAGGCCTAAAGGCTTTAACTGCAGGAGCCTGGGCTGTTCCAGATATAAACCAAGTAACACAAGTGTAACTGTCAGGTAATAACGAGTGATGTGTCAAATCAGAAAAAAGTTTGCATTCGATTTTTCATTCTCGTGGCAGGGACAGACCATTAGATGTTGAACTGACTCAGAGGGGTTTAAGTGGAACTCCCCTCTGCTTTAGTTCAAGTTGGTTCCGTCCAATCCAGTGGAGACGGAGTAAAGAGAGAAAAAGGCAGTGAAAGGTAGAAAGTGGACATAAATACTTTTATCTACATAACTTGGTGCTGATTGTGGACTTGTATCACTGTGTGTGCAGCGGCCCATGTGACCCCTCCTGGAGCCTCCACCTTAACGTGGTGGAGGGTTTGACCTGAATGATCCTGGAGCTCTGTTGTCGGGGGCTTCGTGCCCTGTAGGGTCTCCCATGGCAAACAGGTCCTAGGTGACGGGTCAGACAAAGAGCGGTTCAGAAGCCCCTTATGAGAGACCAACAGGCCCGGTTAGAACCATGAGGCCGTCCTTCTGTGGACCCACCACCTGCAGGGGCGCTATAGGGCTGGTGCAGCTCCAACAGCTGCCCCCACGACCGGCAACGGACAAGTGGAAGAAAATGGATGGATGG
This sequence comes from Neogobius melanostomus, assembly GCA_007210695.1. Lineage (NCBI taxonomy): Eukaryota > Metazoa > Chordata > Actinopteri > Gobiiformes > Gobiidae > Neogobius > Neogobius melanostomus. The sequence goes on from VHKM01000432.1 coordinate 232,500, forward strand.
GCCTCCCGTACCAGAGACCTGTGCACTACCACTGAGCTATAATTCTATACCAACCGGGCCGGTCTTCTCTAAATTGCCAGGCCTAAATTAGGTCCCAGCACGACACTGGCTTTATCCAAATCTAAAAGCTTCTTGAAAGAACTGTCAAATAGCAACATAATGAGACAAAACGAGGATGTAAATGCAACAAAGGGCGACAAAAATGTGACAAAAAAAGCACAGAAAGGCGGCCAAAACAGAACAAAAAGTGACAAAAGTGATCACAATGTGGCAAAAATGATGATGAAATATGAAAACGCATTAAAAAAGCAATGAAAAAAAGTCAAGAAGTGATGATAACCGATGAGTTTTGTAGATTTAGGTAAAGCTGAGAAAATACACTTGGTTAAGGCGGGCTTAATAAAGACATTTTTATTTAGGAAAGCTTTGAAGTGTTAATCTGGTGTAGTTTATTGTGTTTTTAATTGTAGCACTTTGAGATTCCTCCAAATGAAAAGTTCATCATAATTAAGTCTATTATTATTATTATTATTATTATTATTACTATTAATTGCTGGTGAATCCATTTAATTCTTAGGCCTTAATTAGGTACAATGAATTTAATAACATTTAATGGTTTTAATGCCACACGTAAACCCTGGAAGATTATATATTTTTTGTTTACAGGTGAAGTTTATTTGCTAAAGACCAAAATAATGAAATAATTAGTTTTGCGTTCAATGTCTCCCCTTGACTTCAGTGTAAACATTTCTAGGTCGAATGAAGAACAAAGACGGACAAAAGAACGTCATCTGCATACGGCGAGGTGTAGTGATCGACTGGAGTAACGAGCTGTTCTTCACTGCGAGGGAACCAGCTCGAATGCAAATGCAAAGAGTCGGGGGCTAAAGGGACAGCCCTGTCGTGTGCCTCCATACAGAAGGAGAGGCGTAAAAATGGAAGGAGATGGTGCTGATACAATAAAGCAATGTTCCCAACCAAGGGCACGGGGACCCCTGGAGGCACATGAGCATTTAGCAGGGGCACTTGGGATTATTTCAGATGAGAAAAAGTGAGAAGCAGTATTCAATAGTACTTTGAAGGAAAGATAATTTGAATGATGTTTTTCAGTATAAGGAGTATTTGAACTTTATTTTTGGACACATCTTTTTTTTTATTATTTATTTATTTATTTATTTAAAGGACAATGCATATTAATGAACATATACAAAGACCAATATACTGTACAACATTAAAGACAAAGATCATCACACAGATCATCCACACAATTAAACTTGAGACATAAAACATAAAGATAATGGTCAGTGGTCACATGTCTGATTCCCTTCAGCCAACCTTTAAGTTTAGTTTTAAATACTATGAAAGTGGTACAGTCTCTAATATCTGTTGGGATGCTGTTCCAAACCGTGGTCCCTTTCACTGAGATCCACCTGGACTAAACACTGTGTGTCTATAAGGAACCACACAGTCGCCTCTGGCTCTGGTCACTCTACCACTTGTACTGGATATGAACTTAATGAACTCATTCAAGGATGGTGAGAGAGTCCATGCAGAATCTTATAAACTGAACAAGCCATTTTAAATGTTCTAAAATGTTCCAAAGTTTAGAATATTATATTTTTCAAGTATTAAGCAATGATGAAATGAATATGGTTTTTTTATCAATATTTTTAAAGCTTTTATATAGAGACTCAATTGGTTTTAAAGTGGTCAGACTTGTCAGTGACCAGTTAGTAATGCATATTCAATAAGTGAAAAGATCATACAATGAAGAAACATTTTAGCTGCATTTCTGACATCTAACTAATAATAGCAATAAATATGAGACATAACAGGCAATAAAGTAACCTTGAATGAACTATCTCTGCTGCTGCTGCGATATAAGCCCCTTCATCTGATCACAAGCTTTTTCTGCGTCGAGGCTAAGAACAGCGAGCTTTGATCCTCCAGTGCATCATTGCATCATTGTCTCCGCCTTTTAGTGTTAAAAAGAAAACCGTGGAAGATTCTCAAATCCGTATTTATAAGAAAGATGTCGATGAGAAGAAGGTTCAGTTTCGTACTTTCCCTCCTTTAACATCATGAAAGATTAGACTCAGAAAACATGAGGAAACTCTTTCATTTGGAATCAAAGCTTTACCATCGAACAGAGGCAACTTTTTCAGCAATTTTAATAAATGGATTAAAAAAATACAGAATTATGATTTATGTTTTGAATCAGCGTTTGTTTTTTGATGCGGACATACCATTAAAGAGGGTATTATGCTTTTTTCAGTCACATAGCACCAGTCTATAGCATACTACAATGATGACGTAACCTTCTGTGGTCTGTATATGCAGTAAATTAAAATAACTGCCTTGAATAAAATTGCTCTCTCAAAATGGCTGTACTGAACGTCTTGAAATAGGCCTCTGTCTCTTTAGAAGCTTTCCGACACGCCCCCTTCAGCACACTGCTGTGGCATCTAAACAACATACTGTGCGGGGAGGGGCTCTGCTGAGCTGAGGAGCAGTGGTTGGTGGCTTGGCTGGTGACAAAAGGTCCAGAGGCGTCTCCAGGAGGTGGGGGCGTTCCTAGGAGGACTGAGGCATAGCTACACCTAAAATGGCTGCCGTCTAAGTTTTTACTGTTACTCAAAAATTATGTGAATGAGGCCAGCAACACTCAGGCGATGTAGTTTAATGAAGGGAATGACATAATAAACATGATATAGAGCTTGAAAAACTCAATTTTACATAAATACCCCCCATTTAAGTGAGAGGATTTTAAATGTAGAGATTTCAATCTTGAACTTTTGCCGGTAATTCACAACATAAAATATAAGAGAGAGAAATGTATCGGCAAGTTTTCTGGTCATTTTATTGTTTTCAATAATCTCCCCCTAAAACTCTAAATAATAAAAGTATTACAACGCGTCTTCCTCACCAGCGAGCGAAGCTCGTAGCGTACACGCGTCCGTCCGCAGAGGCCAGTTTGGCGCCGAAGCGAAGCAGACAACGAAACAGTATGTCGGAAAGTCGTATCTGGATGATCTCGCCGACACGCCTTCAAGACACCAACAGCCGTAATCGTTCAGCTCCAGTACGGACCTCATGTAAGTGCAGAGAATGGCTTGACGAGTTACCTGGAAATACACAGTTACTACTACTATAACTAACATACTATACTAGCAAGTAGGACTCATGTAGTGCAGAAGAAGGTTGGGCTGTGACGGCCGATTGACCTAGAAAATACACAAATACTACTACTATTACTACTACTACTTACTGCCAAGACGGCTCATGAGTCAGAGAGGTGCTGCTGACGGGTTACCTGAAAATACACAAGATACTACTTACTATTATACTACTACTACTGCAGTACAAGGCCACTGTAGTGCAGAGAGGAGGCTGATGACGGCATAGAGTTACCTGCGAATACACAAATATACCACATATTACTACTCCTACTAATACTACTGCAGTACGGACTCATGTAGTGCAGAGAGGTGGGCTGTACGGGTTACCTGGGAAATACACAAATACTACTACTATACTACTACTACTACTGCAGTACGGACTCATGTAGTGCAGAGAGGTGGGCTGTGACGGGTTACCTGGAAATACACAGATATACTAACTACTACTATTACTTACTATTACTACTACTTACTACTACTACTGCCAGTACGGACTCATGTAGTGCAGAGAGGGCTGTACGGGTTACTGGAATACACAAATATACTACTAATACTACTACTACTACTCAGTACGTCTGTATGAGAGAGGTGGTTACCTGGAAATACACAGATACTACTACTATTATCTACTACTACTACTGCAGTACGGACTCATGTAGTGCAGAGAGGTGGGCTGTGACGGGTTACCTGGAAATACACAGATACTACTACTATTACTACTACTACTACTACTACTACTACTGCAGTACGGACTCATGTAGTGCGAGAGGTGGGCTGTGACGGTTACCTGCAGAATACACAAATTACTACCACTATTACTATACTTACTACTACTACTGCAGTCGGGCTCATTAGTGCAGAGAGGTGGGCTGGATGGGTTATCTGCGGAATACACAGATTACTACTACTATTACTACTACTACTACTGCAGTACGGGCACATGTAATGGAGGGAGGTGAGCTGTGGACGGGTACCTGCAGAATACACAATATACTACTACTGCAGTACTTAGCCTGTCCAGCCTGAGTCCAGGTTTTTCCTCTTTACACAGTCGTGTATCTGGGGTCAGCTTTATTAACAAACAGCATGTGGCGTATTCGTAAACGAGGAAGTGAGTGTTTTTACGAAGCATCGACGAAGAGCAGAGACTAATGTGAACGATCTAAAAACTTAAGGTCGTATCTCACCGATCGGCAGCTCTGGAACTCAGATTGATTGCGCGCCTACAAAAGGGCCTGGAGACTTTACTTTACTTCTCCAAAAAATGTGGTTCAGACCAGGTCTTTGCTGCACATTAAGACTACAAATACAAATAGAAACGTCTCCAGTTAGTCTCCAGTTAGTCTCTGTGAATACAAACAGGTTCCATTTCAGCGGAGTCTCCACATGGTCTGAGCAGTTTGTTGTCCTCAATCTGTGAGACGTTTCTGTGACGTCCCTGCAATGTGCAATGTGCAGATTCCAAGGAGATCTTAAAGAGTCGTACGGAGACTCTTTAAGAATCTGACAGTCTCAGAGACGTCAGGTTGAGGACACGAATAGTATTTACGACACAAGAGAGGCCAACGCTGAAAATCAAACCTGTTTGTTTTCACCGAGACCTGGAGACTCGTCTTATCTCCAGGAGACGTCTTCATGACCAGCGGCAACTCGAGTTTAGATTCAGATTTTAAACTAGGAGAATTCAACACAAATCACTGCACGTTGGAACGGGACAAAATACTTTCATAGACGGAAACAGGAAGAAAATCCCCTGAGAGAAGATGAAGCAGCAGAGAAGAAGCAGAAAGAACTCGAACAGCTCATGGAGAAGAACAAAACACCAATCATAAAAACCCAAATGTCTCTCCCACATTAACCAACAGATGTTTGTTAAAGTCTGAACCCTGTTGCTAACGACTCTTTTTAGATCGTTCATGTGTCACTCTCCGGCCAACGCCATCGTTAAACACTTCCTTTTTTACACGCCACACACGTCTATCAGGCTCTTCTCTGATTGGTTCATCTGCCTGTCAAACACGCCCCTAAGGAATCCAGGGAATCACGGTGGATTCTGGGTAAAGAAGCCGGCGTGTTGTGGTGATGAAGAGGGTTCGGGGAGGGGCGTGTGTGGTGATGAAGGAGGCGTGTTGTGGTGATGAAGGAGGCGTGTTGTGGTGATGAAGGAGGCGTGTTGTGGTGATGAAGAGGCGTGTTGTGGTGATGAAGGAGGCGTGTTGTGGTGATGAAGGAGGCGTGTTGTGGTGATGAAGGAGGCGTGTTGTGGTGATGAAGGAGGCGTGTTTGTGGTGATGAAGAGCGTGTTGGGTGATGAAGGGGTGTTGTCGGATGAAGGGCGTGTTGTGGTGATGAAGGCGTCGTGTTGTGGTGATGAAGGCGCGTGTTGTGTGTGAAGGGGCGTGTTGTGGTGATGAAGGAGGCGTGTTGTGGTGATGAAGGGGGTGTTGTGTGTGAAGGCGGCGTTTGTGTGATGAAGGGTGTTTGGTGATGAGGAGGCGTGTTGTGGTGATGAAGGGAGGCTTTGTGGTGTGAGGGGCTGTTGTGTTGTGGTGATGAAGGAGGCGTGTTTGTGGTGATGAAGGAGGCGTGTGTGGTGATGAAGGGAGGCGTGTGTGGTGATGAAGGAGGCGTGTTTTGTGGTGATGAAGGAGGCGTGTTGTGGTGATGAAGGAGGCGTGTTGTGGTGATGAAGGCGGCGTGTGGAACTTGACCGTTGGAGGCGGTGAAGTCGATGGCCACGGTGAAGTTAATCTGAGTCCTGCAGAGAAACACAGAAACTATGATATTTAATCAGGTTTCATTAAGTCCAAGCTCACAGAGACTTTAACAGCAGCAGAGGAAGAGGAGAGGAGAAGAGGAAGAGGAAGAAGAGGAGTTAAAATACTCACACAAGTGACAGTAATGTTACTTTGAATAATTTACTCAAGTACCAGTAAAAAGAAGTGACTACATTAAAGGCCTATCTCACCAGAGAGAGTTGCAGAGATCGGATTGACTGTGTGCATACAAAGGGCCTGGAGACCCGAGTTGCCGCTGGTCACAGAGATGTCTCTGATATGTCCCCTGGATATAAGCTGAGTCTCCACGTAGTCTCAGGGAAAACGAACAGATTCGATTTCAGCTGAGTCTCCGCACCTGATACCAAGGAGATCTCAAAGAGTCATATGGAGTCTCTTTGATCTTCTTGGTATCAGTCTCGGAGACATTGCAGGGACGTCACAGAAACGTCTCACAGGTTGAGGACAACAAATTGCGATCACGACACAACTGTGTCAACCTCTTGGAGACTTTTTTCAAATCTGCATGTGGACTCCCTGTTAGCTTTCCCTGAGACTACCTGGAGACTCGCCTCATCCCCAGGGACATATCGGAGACATCTCTGTGACCAGCAGCAACTCGAGTCTCCAACTAGAATTAACCTGAAGCTGTGAGGCCAGTACTTCCTGTTGCTTCATTTGGAGACGGTTTAAGAACGAGAAGGTCCCAGGTTCAATCCCAGGACGGGGGAGTTTTCATGTTCCTGTCTGCGTAGGTTTCCTCTGGTGTCCCCTACCACTAAAACATGTACAATAGGCCAGGATGAAACTAGTGGTGGTGGTGGGAGGGGCCTATTTAGCGGATTGGCAGCGTCGCTTCGGTCAGTCTGCCCCAATGAGCTTCAACAGCATCATCGACTGGAACTCACTGTCCACCATCTTTCCTCCATCTCTGTCTCTAAGATCGTCCCCAAATAAAGGAACAGGAAGTGCAGACCTGACACAGACGGAAACGGTTTAAAGCGTACCCTCCTCTGATGTAATCCAGGAAGGACAGCTCCGAGTCGACCAAACACGACAACAGCGTCACCTGGAGGGCGATAAACACGATACGCCGCTTTAGTAACGTAAAAAGTCATTGGTTTTTGACTGAAAAGCTGCCAGAAAGTGCCGATTAAGCGTTTCCCACGTGGTCATTATTTAAAAGCACAAATGAATTTTAGTTTTAACGACTTCACCGTGACTTCGTCTTTCACCGTTTGCTCCGACTCACCGTCCCGGAGTTCTGGTACTTCTTCTTCTTCTTCCCTTTCTTCTTGGGGTTCAGCACCTTTCACAGAGACACACATGTTAGACAGTGATGCCCTTCCTGACTCCCGTCGGTGTCCGGAGAGAAAGTCTGACCTCGTAAACGTGGAACTGCGACTGGCTGCGGCACATCTCTCTGTAGCTCGTGCTGAACTCGCCGATGAAGTCATGTCTGGAACCAAAACAATAGATTAGAGCTGGATTATTTTCTATTTCACTCTCAAATGAAACAGAGAAAGACACAGGGACGTCCTCAACTTAGTCAAACCCGGTCCAGTCGACAGTATTTGAAAGCGAACAGTGAATTAAACCAAGACTGAAGACTTAACGAACTCATGGCCGACACTGACTTTACTTCACAACTCTACGGTTTAGTTCCTGTTTAGTTTTGCATCGTGAGCCCAGAGGCACATTTCATTATAAAGCAATTTTATTCAGAAGGTTGCGTGTTCAGATCACGTCGGGTCACCAATGTGGCGAGAAAGAAAAGGACGCAAGCAGCTGCTAAGGAGTCAACTTGATTCTTTCTGGGCCAAAAACAGAATGACCAAAATGAAGGACGAACACAACAGTAAGGGCTCAGACATGTCCACCACAAGATTATAAATACTGCCTTATTACAAACATTTAGGCAATTTATTTTATTTAAATCACACTTTCACCCTGAGACCCAGTGGTTAAAGTTTGGGAGGTGGTGGAACTTTAATCTCAAAGACTCTTCACGCTACATTAGGACGATGCATGAAAGGCTGTGTATAGAGTGCATGTAACAAAAGGTGCTTTATATTAATTTTAATTTATTTTTAAAATAAGTTTTAAACCATTTTACAGAATAAGATTTGTTTATATGTGCTCTTGTTTGAGATACTGTCAGAAAGTGAGAGTTACAGTCCTGTGAAATGTTGTGCAATCTGCTGTATTTTAGGCAATATCCTGTTTAAATCAGCCTAATACAGTGATGAAAGCAGAACTGTCTACATCATGATTATTATGATTTAAAAAAAAGGCAATACTGACTAATAGCTACAATCACACTACTGTCATTATTTGTTTTTATGTACTGTAAAAAATCCTGTGTTTCCCAGTGGGGCCTCAGTCCCTCTGCTGCCCGTGTCAGCTCCGCCCCTGCTCCTCAGTGAAGAGGAGACACTAAACTTTAGCCTGGACTCCGGACTGTTTGTTGCTGTCATGACGGGCAGATTCAGAGGATCAGATCAGAGGACAGACTGTGTGAAAAAGGCCGATATTGCGCCATAACCGCCAGAGCCGTCGCAATGGGGTAGGCAAGGTAGGCAGCTGCCTAGGGCCCCCAGCTGAAGGGGCCCCCGATGTCTGTGGCATTATGGGACGTGAAGTTCTTTCCTTCTGACACTTCCCGTCACTGTAGCTTCTGCAGAGAGAAGCTTTTCAGCTTTGAAACTGATAAAGTCTTACCTCAGATCATCCATGAGCCAAGAAGACTGACAGGACTTGCACTTATATCAACAGAGCGCAACATTAGGAGGTTATAGAACATGGAAGATTTGGTCACTGCTTGTGTGCGAGTTAAAGAAATTTTGGAAGGTTATTCCTTGACAAAAAAAAAATCCTTGTTGTACAATGTTCTTAAAATAGTTTGTGTTGTACATCATTTTAATACCTTTCTTTTAATTCAACATAAATTGTATAGTTCAAGAAAAAACACGACTCTGCATATAAGAGCAGACAGTTCTAAAGAATGATAATAAATGTGAATAATTATACTTTTTATCTTGTTTTTGCCTTGTTGACAAAACTGACGATGCCTCATTGAAGACACTGTGTCCTTTACTACTAGTGGCCACTTTGTGTAGTGTACTACAGAGTAATTCATGACTCTTATAATGCACCAGAATACAAGGAATTCCATCTGAATTCAAAACAATTTCCCGAGGGAGGACTTGGGGCCTCACTTTGCTGTTTTGCATAATCTTATGTTGAAACGACCCTGGTAACCGCGCACTCATTATGCTCCTAAATGAATCTGTAAAACCGAAAATATGAGGCAGATTTGTGTTGAATAAAAGCTGGCTAAAGCTTGGGAAGAGCAGACTCTGTTTATGGATCAGTTTATGTCCATAACTGTTATATTGAGGCGCATTAAACCCGCGCGCTCGGGAGTGACTGAACTGCTGCCGATATTATAAGCCGAATGCCCATCTCGGCTCGCCCGTTGCATTATGGGTAATGGAATGTCTTTTGGCCAAACAATAATGATAGTTAGCGTAAAGCAATGAAGAAAGCTCTGATTTGGAGCGTTTTAACCGCTGGAAAGTTGATGATTTAAAGCGTTTTTTAGCTTAAAGTCTATTTTTACACCAGGGCTGTGTATGGAGATAGACAGAAACCAAACTGCCATTCATACGAAGAGATGCTTCAAAAGTGACGACCAGTCCTTGTTCATGTAGTTGGAATAACTATGGAATAACTATGTGAGAAAAACATTTGTGACCCTTGAAGGCGACTGTTGGACAAAGTCCAGGGTCTGAAACTGTGGCCTCATGTCGCCGATATTCACAACATTTAAACTGAGAAATAAAAACATAGAATCCTCTTTTTGTGTCAATAAGGAGGTGGACAGTAGACGAAATCTTTTTCTTAACTGTGACCAGAGAGATCCACATACACACATAGGCTCTGCCTCTAAATGTACTTTATTTTTATTTTGTTACGAGTGATCTGATGGAACAACAGAGCTAATCGGTCGCTAATCTGACAGACGGAAATGTACCCACTATATTTAACATCAACACCGTTTTGGAACTTTTCCCTGTGATTACAAGACGAATTGAAATGATTTAAAAAGTGAGGGTGTCTGTGTCGGGCTGATCCCAGGTCCTGTCGTTCCCCTGTCCATGATGGTCCGCTCCTGCCTACGGAGCCGCCCTGACTTTTCCCTTTCAACATATTCACAACTTAAATATTTGCAAGAAATGTGACTTGAGACTTATAGTCTGTAAACCAATGCCCGTAAGCCTTATAGTTCACGGTTATGGCTCAATATACTTCAGTGTTCATGCTCCGCCTCCTGAACTCACACATTTCAATGGAGGTGTGGTTTGTTTGGGCCTGATTGACTCACACATGCGCAGTCCAGATGGGCATTGGGCTTATTCTCCAGTTTCTCTCTGAAGAGTGACTTCTGTCCAGCACTGAACCCCTGATTACAGCCCTAATGATTACAAAATGATTCAATAGATATACTGTAACCTCTCCTGCACTCCTCGTAAACCCCGCCCCTCCGCCATGCGTTCCTAGAGAAGCACTGACGCACTTCTCGTTTGTCCATTTGCAAAAGACCAAAGTACCATGTCCACCTCAGAGCAGCAGAACATCCATCTACAGCCACAGATCCGCTTTGGTGCTTTAATAATGAGAGAGTTATTGAAAGAGACTCACCCTCCGTCCCTGTCCCAGTCGTACACCTCCACTTTGATGCTCCTGAAACACATTCATCACGTTCTTTAAGAGTTCACAGTCCGGGGTGTGAGACCGTGAGACCGACCTGTCGTAGTCTCCGTTGCACAGCGCTCGCACCGGGATCTTAAAGGCCTGCCACACCGGGTCCAGCGTGTTCTTCACCACCTCCGTCTTATGGCAGATGGTGAACCTGAGGAACAATCGCACTTACGTTACAGCCTGAAGGCAGAGCAAGAACAGGAGCGAGAACATCTGGGAGACGACGGAGAATCAACGGAGCTCATACAAGATTATCAAAGAGGAGAATCCACGAAAACCTCCACAGGCTTTTTCTCACACTCTGTAACCACATCTCCACTTCAGCCGCTCATACAGACGCCCACACTTCACACTTGGATTTAGCGACATCTTGACTTCTTTTCCAGATGGATTTTTACATATCTGATTCCTGACAGATTTGTGTGAGCACAAAAATAAGCAGAAATTTAAAAACAACTAGTTTATTCGAAAACTAAACAAGATCCAAAATCCCTCTGAGCAAATGTGGTTTCTGCCAGGCCTTAGTCCTTCAAAAGCATTACATTGGACTCAAACTGGCATTAAATCTAAATTCCGTTTAAAATAATGCTATTGCTGCACCAGTTGTCAAAAATACATAAAGGTTTGGTTTCAAATTGATTTGGTTCAAATGTTTTGTTCAAGTTCCTGTTGTGTCTTATTCGTGAGATTTCTTCTCTTTATTTGCAGTTTGTTTTGTCTGTGGTGTAAAAAGTCTAGCCCAGACGAAGACCACATGAGGTCGAAACGCGGTGGCGTCCCTGAAGTGGATAAAGGACGTTTAAAGTGATGGTCTGGAAGAGTCTTGGTGCAAAATCGACCACCTGGTCTTGCATTCTGATGTAAAGTAAGTCATAATAGTTATTATTTGTAAAGTCCCTCCTTCCCGGATCTCAGCGACTAATCAGAGTCTAGTCTCCTCCCGCATCGACCAATGAGACGAGCTTTTCCTGTGAACCAGCCTGTCAGGTCCAATCAGTTAAGTTACGTTATCCTTTATTAATCTCTGTAGAGAAATTTCTTTTAGAGAAATGTGTTCTCTGCATTTGACCCATCCTCAATGTTGATGGGGCGAGCTGTAGGAGCAGTGAGCTGCTGGCGTGGGCCGGCGACCCGCTCTACCAGATGCGGCACTGTCGCCCCCAGGAGGAGGGGGAGGAGCTTGATCCTGCTCTCCTCACTTTGCAAACTTACACACTATCACTTTAACTCAACAGTCCTCGGGCTTTCGATCGCCCTCCTGTAATAAAGCCATTGGAATGCTGCGTGTTCTATTGAAGGACCTGATGCCCTCACGGTCATCCTGTCATCCTGTCTTAAGCCGAGGTCCCAACCGGACGTTCGATTTTTGACCATGCGATTTTTGGCGTTTCCCAAATCGCTGCGTTTATTTTCTGTAGTTGTGGTGTTCACATCAGCGCCCACCCATCGAACAACCTTTAAGTCGAGCGTGCATCACACGGACTCGGACGTACAGCTGTCGCTTCAGTTTACCTGCAGTAAACAGACTGGCCGTGGGTTCGTATGAAGAACTGCACACAACATTATCTGGCGATTTGGAGCGGTATATATATATATATGCTGGCAGGGAAAGCTTACATGGAGCGCCATAACCAAGTGGCTGGCATAGTGTACAGGAACATCTGTGCAGAGTATGGGCTGGAAACCCCAAGGTCAAAGTGGGAAACACCTCCAAAGGTGGTAGAGAATGACCGAGCCAAGATCCTGTGGGACTTCCAGATACAGACGGACAGAATGGTAATGAACCAACCGGACATTGTAGTGGTGGACAAAGAGCAGAGGAAAGCCGTGGTGGTTGACATAGCAATACCAAGCGACTTCAACATCAGGAAAAAGGAACAGCAGAAACTAGAGAAATACCAGGGGCTCAGAGAAGAGCTAGAGAAGGCCTGGAGAGTGAAGGCATCAGTGGTGCCCGTGGTCGTTGGGGCACTCGGGGCAGTGACCCCCAAACTGGAGGAGTGGCTCCAGCAGATCCCAGGAAATACATCAGACATCTCGGTCCAGAAAAGTGCAGTTCTAGGAACAGCAAAGATACTGCGCAGAACCTCAAGCTCCCAGGTCTCTGGTAGAGGACCCGAGCTTGGAGGAAAAGAGACCGCCCGCGGAGGGTGAGGAAGAGTTTTTTATTTATATATATATATATATATATATATATATACAGTATATAGTATATATATATATATATATATATATATATATATATATATCAGAATACTTTGACCACATGCTCCCTGTGAAAATGGCGATCTCTCGCAAAGACTTCGTTTCCTATATTTACAGCTTTGCGAAGCTGAGGAACAAGAAGAAGCTACTTCTGCAGAAACAGGGACCGAGACCAAGGCGACAGTGGGACGTCCTTGGATACAGAGAAGGTGCATGTTTGGGAGTTGGAGCGAGAAAGCCACGGTGACCACACGTCATACATTCTCATGGATCCAAACACCTTTAGTGAAGCTGCTACGCGTCACACCCAATGGCCGCTAGCTGCTCTGCTTTATGACCGCAACACTGGAGGCCGCCATTGCTAGTGCTAGTACCTCCATATCGTCGCTAGTCTCCCATTGAAAAGCATTGGACTTTAGACACGTTAAAAACAACTTTAAAGCCTGGTTTCTATTTTTCAAACACTTTCTATGGCTACATATTCCTCCTGACATAACACTGGGTTAGTCACAAAAAAAGAAACAGGCTGGTTTTCAAAAGAATTTAAAAAAAAATCTCCTACTTAATGAGGGTCGGACTGTTAGCATTGGAGCTGCGCGAGCTACACGTCAGACAAGGGCGGAGTCTACAGTGAAGATCCCGCCCTTATACCCTTATTAGGAACATGCTTCGTCAGAGCTGGGGAGGAGGAGTCTGTAAATCCGCCATGATTTCCCCCTCGAACGTGGTCATTGTGGTAAACGGGGAGGAGTGAGGAATGACGGTCTATTAATAATATGGCTATGGTCACACCAGCCTGACCGAGAGACCCAGGGCTGCCACCCTCTCTCTGTCCTCCCTCCCTCCCTCTGTCCTCCCTCTCTCTGTCCTCTCTCTCTCTGTCCTCCCTCTCTCTGTCCTCCCTCTCTGACACCTGGTCTCTCCTCACCTTCCCCTCGGCATATTGCAAAAACCTTGTACAAAAACCGCAGGAAGCTTTATATATATTGGAGTTTTTGTGCGATTGATGCTGAACTGGCAACTCCCGATCGAGGACGTAGGAGATCTGACCGTGGGTCGGCCGCACTAATGGTGAGAGTGACACATATACGAAGTCCTCAAGTGCGACATACGAAAACGTTTCATACAACACGTATTAAAGACGTGCACTGGCCGAACAGACGACGCAAAAAAAACTCGTACGACCGGCTGTGACCTTCACTATATTGTTTTTTATATAATATTAATATTTTTACATTTATGTGTTTTCCATATTCACTCATCACTCATAAACTCCTCTCCCAGACGCTTTATTTTGAAACCCCATGACGATACAACCTTAAATGTTCCTCAGTCGTCTGTAAACGAAGGTCAGACCCTGAGGAATCTCTCGGTCTGAGGTCGTGACGGCCTTGGCCTCTCTCTGTGCAGCGTTTGAGCTCGTCTTCACGCCTCAGAGCCTGAACGAGCCCGACCCGGGACCAGACTGGGCTTTGTTTGGGCCCGGGCTCCGAGGCGCTTTTCACAATAAAAGCCTGTGTTTCCTGTGCGTGTGAGGGCCGCGGTGATGGAGCGTGTTTAGGCCCGAGGTGGAATTAGAGCAGCTTCACTGAACACTGCTGCGGCACAAACTCTCCCTCTATCCCTCTATCCCTCTATCCCTCTATCCCTCTATCCATCACTCTATCCCTCTATCCCTCTATCCATCCCTCTATCCATCACTCCATCCATCACTCTATCCCTCTATCCCTCCATCCCTCTACAAAAGATTAAAAGAAAACATGCAGAAGATCACGGACATAAATATGCAGAAGAAATGTATTCTCTCATTTTTTGTTTTCAGGTAAAAATAAGGTGCACAAAAATGATCAAAGTTGCAGATTTTCAGCAACAAAATCTGACTAATGTTCAGGTTCAAATGTGTGCTTTTATTTTGTGACACACATTATTTCTAAAGAGTTGCTCAGAGGGATCTGGTTTAGTTTTAGAATAAACTTGTTATTAGTGGAAAAAAAATCAGTCAATATTCAAACGTCGCCTTGTTATTCGAGTTCAGAGCTCAATAAAAACAAAGAAGCAGAACAGGTGTGAACTTGTTATTGATTTTTGTCACAGTAGAGTCAGTTTCCTGTTACTCTCATGATTCTGATGCAGATCATTGAGAAATGTAAATTCTTGGGTGGGACTCTTTCTCATGACTTGAATTGGACTCTCTTCTTTTTATTGATTTTATTTATTGATTTATTTGTCAGGGGCCTGGTTGGGCCTTTCTACACAATTTACAATGATAAAATACATTAAAGGGATATTTCAGGATTTTTGACATTGAGCCTCATTCCTAGTTATCCAGAGTGTTGTTGATGTCTGGATATATTTTTTTCTTAAATTCATGCAGTTCTTATATTGAAGAGTCTAGTGGCGCTAGGCTAGGGCAAGGCTAAAGCATTTCTATGGTGTCAGTTAGCCTGCATTAAAAACAGTGTGACCCACTCCACAGTGCACCTGAGGTAAATCACTTATAACACCAGACTAACCATATAAATGTCTGTGTTAATAGAATCATGTTTGAAATATAACTGACCTTGTATCACATGAATTACCGCATTTTGAGGGACTATTTTCTCGCAGATCACTCCGCCGCTGCGTTAGCTTACAGCCACGAAGCTGATGCTGCTCAAATATAAGTTATTTTAAATGATTCTATTAACACAGACATTTATATGGTTAGTCTGGTGTTATAAGTGATTTACCTCAGGTGCACTGTGGAGTGGGTCAGACTGTTTTTAATGCAGGCTAACTGATACCATAGAAATGCTTTAGCCTAGCATTAGCCTAGCGCCACTAGACTCTTCAAATATAAGAACTGCATGAATTTAAGAAAAAAATATCTCCAGACATCAACAACACTCTGGATAACTAGGAAATGAGGCCCAATGTCAAACATCCTGAAATATCCCTTTAATGTGTCAACATTTGTATGAAGCTATTCCAGTCACACACATACTGTACATACACACTCACACAGTCTCAGTGCTGTTTACAAATGGAACAGCTTTGGTTTGTTTTCAGCTAAGACTTTACCCTAGAGGTGAACATGTTAAACTCAGATCAGGTTTTAAGTTCTGTCATTAATGAGTTCCACAGTTTCAGACCTGATGAAGTCTCGTGGAGTGGAACAGTACAGTTGTGTTTGATGGAGCCTCGGTGACTCTGTTATTGTTTAGTCTCTGTGTAAATGAACTGAGAGGCTCAGGTGCAGATTATTGACACGTCTGAAAGTTAGTTTACGTAAAACACTAAGATTCTTATCCTTATCCGAGGTGAATTTATTTCTCGCACCACATGTGACGTGTTAGACATGATGTCGTATGAAGGGCTAATTCATTTTTTCACTGTTTACTTTGACTCTTGCACGTGACTCAGCATAATGTGCGCATCGACCGACTCCTGTAACTCAGTGTTCTCAGTCGTATTACTGTGTGGTTTGTTAATCTCAGACTTTGAACAGAGTGTTTCTCAGACGCAGCAGGACCATCGGCTGCTCTCTTTCACTCCTGGAGCCACAGATAAAACCCGACTCTTAAATCGAGTTTTACAACTTACTAATGACGCCATTTCTGAGACGCTTCCTTCAGGGGAAACGTATCGCTCTCTGAAATGTTCTGTCGACGCCTCAAACTGTTTCTTTCCACGAGCCGTGATGACTCTGACACGGCCACTTTTATGTGTCGACAGTATTGAGCTCCTTAAGCATCTTTTTCCCATGTGGATTTATATTCTGCAAATGGCCAATAAACTGAGTCTGAGCCTGTGTGGAGTCTGTAGGAGCGACTGAAGAGGAGATGATGTGAACGAGTGGAATGAAAAGCTCATTTGAAGAAAATGCATTTTCCGAGAAACTGATTAGAGCAGGACAATCCAGGACAATCATTTCAACCAATTCAATTAAAATGACACTCATTATCTTAGAGCTAAAATTACATATGAAATACATTAGATACAATTAGTAATAATGACTACAAAGAGAGTAAAGAGCAGGACAAAGGAGAGATAAAGATAAAGTAGAGAGGGGGGACGAGAGCGATTGGGGAGGATCGACTTTTTAGCAGAGAAATCATCTGAGTCTAATCAGAATTGCAGCTTAAATAACGATTTAATGGTAATGGTTTACTTCACAAACATACAGCGGGAACCACGTTTATATACACTTCATAAAAAGACACATTTGCATTTTCTTCTCACTGTCTGATATGAACCCAGAATTAACTTTTATTTTTAGGTCAATTAGAATTTTAGAAATTATTTTTATTTGTCAAATTCCAGAGGAATGGGAGATAGAATTGTCTACACCAGTTTGTATTACTTTTACAAAGTCAGAAGTTTACATACACTAATATGACTATACCTTTAAACAGTTAAAGCCCAGATGATGATGTCATGACCTTGGAAGCACAAGTCTGGTTCATCCTTGGGTGTAATTTACAGACACTTGAAGGTTCAGGTTCATTGGTTAAAACAATGATGGAAATGTCCAGTCATCACACAGATCAGAAAGAAGGCGGGTTCTGTGTCCCAGAGTCTGAAATGTGAAGATGCTGAACCTGGTCAGAGTTTGTCATTATCCAGAGTGAAACAAGTCCTGTCCCGACATGGGCTGAGAGGGAACTCTGCCAGGAAGAAGCTCTGACTCCCAAACAAACACAAGGATAAAGACTTTAATGTTTGGAGACATATCCTGTGTCTGTTTGTCCATAATGACCATGGTCACGTTTGGAGGAAAAGCCTGAGAACACCATCCCAACTGTGAAATACAGGGGGACAGCATCATGCTGTGGGGTTGTTTTGCTGTGGGAGGGGCTGGTGCACTTCACTAAATAGATGACATCATGAAGAAAGAACTCTATGTGGAAATATTGGAGCAACATCTCCAGAGGAAGTGAAAGCTTGGACAGATGGGTCTTCCACATGGACAATGACCCAAAGCCAAACTGGTTACAAAGTGGCTTAAGGAAAACAAAGTCAGTGTTTTGAAGTTTGTCACAAAGTCCTGATCTCAGTCCAGTTTAAATGTATCAGAGCTGAAAAGGCATAGGCACACAAGGCGGCCTACAAATGTGTCTCATTTACACCAGTTCTGTTTGGAGGAATGGACCAAAACTCATCCAACTATTGTGAGAAGCTTGTGGAAGGAAATCCAAAACGTTTGACCCGAGTTATACAGTTTAAAGGTAATGCTACAAATATTAATGACATGTATGTAAACTTTTGGTTTTGTAAAAAGTAATATAAAACTGTGTAGAAAATTCTATCTCTCATTCTTCCGGAATTTGACAAATATACTTTTTTTTTTTAAATTCTAATTGACCTAAAAAAGTTTATTCTGGTTTCATGTCAGTGAGAAAAAAAATCCATATGTGTCTTTTTATGAAGTGTATGTAAACAATAATGCATAAACATTTGTGCTTCGTATTCAGTCGACTCAGCAGCTTGTTATAGTAAGAGTAATATACTGTATCGTGATATGTGCACCGTATCGTGACATGTGCACCGTATCGTGACAGAAGCGTATCGTCCCAGAGCGATGCTCCTCACTCATCGCTCCACACTCGATGTTTCAGAAGCTGCTGTTAGAGATAAAGTTCAGGAGAATAAACTCACGATCCGTCCTCGTTGCTTCGGAAAAACACCAGGAACGGGTCGGATTTCCCGAAGAAGTCTTTCTTATCCAGTTTGTTTCCACAGAACTGCAGCATCACCGACTCCTGCGCAGACCAGAGGAGATCAGGTCAACCTCATGCAGTTTGTTTTTCTGTCGTCATGTGGTTTTACTGTAGCCTCTATTATGAGACAGAGCTGACATTAAAGTGCATGTGACGGGTTTGAATGCTTTTGAAACTATGACTTATTTAGACGGATAATTATCTTTATTTCAGTGAAGCAGCAAATGAATGAAGGAATGATGGACAGAAAAGTTATTTACATTTTGAAGCTGCTGACAGGAAGTGACATAGATAACGGTAAAGTTCCAGAGCAGTTTGACTCACTTCCCATTGACATAACACGGTCGGGAACAGTTTAAAATTGTATGCCTTTATCTATGTCACTTCCTGTCGGTGTCCAATACATGCGTTTCCAATGACATCGCACATAGTTCCGGCGGCCATTTTGAATACCAAAGTAGAATTGTGCAGTACTACAACATGTAACAATATCTCTACTCAGGATGAAAATGAAAAACTGATTGACAGTGGTATTTTTATGTCCTCGTAATCATTGCTCAAGAAGATAACAGTTAAAACACATGTTTATGTGATATAAGCAGCAGCTCTGTCTGTGGAGCTACAGCAGGATTTACTAAAGATCTGCTTCACTCTGAAGACTAAATTAACTCATTAAAGAGGGAAAACAGAAAACCTTTCTCTGGGATTTTTACAGTTTGTCATGTCGACAGAGTCTGAGTCTGAGTCAGTGTTTAAGCTGCTCAAGATGTTAGCATGCTACCGGTTAGCAACTGTCAGTGGCTTCAACACGATAAACACATGTGTGTCTCACATCCATGAACACTGAGGAAATCCTACAGTAGCAGCTCAGCTCTGACCTCTGTCACATGTTGTATCCAAGGCTAGATGTTTGTGGTTCAGGGTCAGAGCTGAGCTGTTAAAGCTAAATGCTAACCGGTAGCATGCTAACCTCTTAAACACTGACTCACTGGTTTCTTCACATAAACGTGTGTCTCTGGTTCTGTGTTTTTACTGTTATCTTTATGAGCAATGATTACGATGCCGCTGTCAATCAGTTAATGTATATCCTGAGTAGAGATATTATTACATGTTGTAGTTCTGCATAATTCTACTTCGCTATTCAAAATGGCCGCCATAACAACAAAGGTCACATGACTGAAAGGCATGTATAAGGAAGTGAAGCTATAAAGTTCACAAAAAATGTCAAATTAAAGAAAACTGGGCACATTCTTTAGTAAAATCTTAAATATATAATTGTGTTATAGGTGAAGAGAGAGTTTGTTTTTTTACTCTCACAGAGTTAAAACTAAGATGTTCAGGAGATAAATCCATGTTTTCTTCTGCAGCGTCTCGCCTCACTGAAAGTAAACTGTGCCAGAGCGAGACTTGGATCCCGGTGAATGTGCCACATGTGGGAGCCATTTTTATTAGTAGTTCCATGGAGACAGCCGTGTGCAGAGTTAATCCTCATCATCATCGCAGAGAAAACACACAACGGTCAAGACTCAGGGAAATAAATTCATATTCATCATTTTTTCAGCTTAAAATAGTTTTGTCGGTGTCAGCGTTTTGGGGAAAACATCTGAAACGATCCATTATAAAGCTTTAAATAATGTGGGAAAGGTTTTTGTGTGAAAATGATGAACAAACAAGTACATTTAGAGAAAAACTAGGGTTACACAGGAAAGCGTCTTAGTGCCTGGATAAGCCTCAGTCCTGGAATGAGACTTTGCTGCTGCTGGTATTTTTAGACCTGACTGTGTTTCCGTGGAAACAAATAAACCCCAGTCTCACGTGAGGCTGTGAACGCATCGCCGCCGCACTGTACCTGTGACTGTGGTTGTGCCCACTGGCAACACACTTCACTCTCTGACACTGCAGGGTTTAGTTTGAGTAAATGTGGCAGATTTAAGAGAACGAGCGATTCACCGTCTGGGAAAGTGTTAATGTCGTTCGACTAAATCAGTGGTTCCCAACCACCGGGCCGGGGACCGGTACCAGGCCGTGACGCATTTGCTACCGGGCCGCAGAAAATGATTTGCATTCGACCTAGGGCTGGGCGATATGGCCAAAAAATAAAATCTCGATTTTTCTACTCAGGTTGGACGAAGGTCTCCTGATCTTTCATATGTAGAAAACTGCACAGAGTCATTAATATTTAGATAATATACAATTAGGCCCATTCAAAATGGTTATTCCTGTTTTAAATATTCTTTGTCTGCTCTCAAAAGTAAAACTTCTTAATAAGCCTTTAGTTTTATCATCCTCGAGCTCAGCTGTGATTGACAACCGTCTCCATGGAGACTCAAGGGGAAAGGGGCGGAGTTAAATGCTGGCAGTGGCTCAGCGCGAGAGAAGGGGAGAGAAGCAGACCGGGGGAAACTTTGTTTTAGCGAAGAAAACTCCATCGTACACAACGAAAACACAACACACGGCCTTTGTAAAGCAGCAGAGATCGTTAGGAAGTCTCTGGCTGGTTCCACCGGTGTCATTTTCGAAAAGAGTCGCTACGGAGCGTCTGAAACGCCGCTAAATGGCAGCTCGGCGCTCGTCAGGCGGACACGATTTTACGATTTAGCCATTTTCCACATTGTCTGTTTTTAAAAGCATGAATTAATCGAATTAATTCGATTTATCGCCCAGCCCTAATTCGACCACATTTTCTCCGGTTTAATGTTTTCCTGTCCCTCTTGACATTCCAATAAACGTGTCCATAGATGTATAATAAAACTCACTATAGAAAATCCACTGGACTCAAGTATATCCAGTGTTGTTATATATCTATGATCTTTTCCTCTGCAATGACGTTTCACACATCACTTATCAGCTACATTTACCCAGAGGAGAAAAACAAGCTAGTGAAAATGAGTAAAAAACAAACGTCTTTGGAGAGATTTTTTGGAAAGGGAAAAAGGCCAACAGATGAGCCAGAAGAGGAGCCTACTACTTCCAAGAAAAAGAAGGCTAATTTTAAGAGACAATACGACGAGTCCTCTGTAAAATATGGGTTTGTCGCTGCAGGTGACTCTCACGCGCCAAGTCCGCTCTGCATAATATGTGGAGACAAGCTGTGGAACGAGGCAATGAAGCCTTCAAAACTGCTTCCACACATGGAGACTAAGCACCCTGGATTAAAAGACAAACCTTTGGACTTTTTTGAAGAAAAAACGCGAACAAGAAGGACAGCAGCAATTACTGAGGGCAACTGCATCAATAAATGCAAGTGCACTGAGAGCATCACACTTAGTGGCAAACCGTATTGCTGAGGCCAAACAGCCTTTCACGATTGGAGAAGAACTTATGTCTGCCACCAAGGATATTTGCCAGGAACTTTTTGGAGAGGCCGCTGTTAAAAAGGTGGCACAGGTGCTTCTTTCGGCTGGCACAGTCACACAATAATAAAAAGCTGCAGACCCGGAGCCGAGACAGATCCATGACGGTGAGGCGGATCTGCCGTGATAGTGCGCCCTCTGCTGGTAGGAGCAGATCCACGACGGTATTTGTTAATATTTGATGTTTTACAATCGTTAGGTTTAGGATTAGATTAAGATTAGGATCGTTTAGGAACAAAAATAACAAGCAATTGTATGCTGTTCAAAGTTATGTTATCTTTATTAATCAACAGATAAGAAAGTCATAAGAATTTTTTTTTTTCATGAAAAAAATTTAATAACTCAACCTACTAACTCCTCACGTGTGTGAAGTAGATCAATCAACATCAACCTTCCTAAAAGCTGATCGGTCTAGATCCGTCTTATCCAGCAGAGGGCGCACTATCACGGTGGATTCGCTTCATGGTAGATCTGTCTGGGCTCCGGGTCTGCAGCTTTACCCGACTCCAGTCACCAGGCACATTGAGGACATAGCGGAGGATATTGAGGTGCAATTGTTAGAGAGGATTAAAACGTCACTGTGGTGCGCTATCCAGGGCTGGACTGGCCATCGGGAGCACCGGGAGTTTTCCCAGTGGGCCGACGTACTTTTGGGCCGGTCGGGCCAGTCAGATCGAGAGATAAGCCCCGTAATACATTACATCGGCCCACAATAAGCG
This sequence comes from Neogobius melanostomus, assembly GCA_007210695.1. Taxonomy (NCBI): domain Eukaryota; kingdom Metazoa; phylum Chordata; class Actinopteri; order Gobiiformes; family Gobiidae; genus Neogobius; species Neogobius melanostomus. Next base: position 255,196 of record VHKM01000432.1, read on the forward strand.
CCAAGAGCTATTGGGAGCCCTATCATTAGATGCAATTACACAATTCTTCCATTAAAGGGATGTGACGCCTTTTATAACCTTCTCGTGTCAGGCTTTCTTGAGTTATGGTTCCCAGATAATCTCGTATAATGAGCAATGGGCCTCTCGGACGTAACACTCATGCCGCTCACATCATATTTGCCAATATAATAGGAAATAGTTTATTGTAACTCCCTCCAGGACCCACAGAACCTCGGTTCTCTATAATTATACATTTTAGACAAATGTTTGCAAAGAAGTGCATGTTGGGAGTTGTCAGGTGACTCGCCCTCGTGCCCAGCTCGTCGTCAGTGCAGTTTGGAAACAGCTTCTAGTTTCCATTGAAAGGATTTACAATGTTTTGGCCTTTTCTATTTTCACTACACACCTCTCTAACTCCGTGGTGAGTTTTACCATTTCATTGCCTAAATCTACAGTGGGATCATTTGGTTGGGTTTGAAAAGTTTATTTGTGTTGCAGTCGCGAGAGGAACCTCATTAACGGGACGCACATTTTAGGATTGTTTAGTAATTCTACAAAAGTTCCATCAAGTTGTAAACGACAAGATTAAAGTGTTGAGCTATGAGCTTGAATTCGGCAGAAACAACATGCAGATATTGTCCTCGATTCGTAGCTTATCCTGTTTTAGTTCAAGCCAAGGGCGTATTGTTTTGCTCTTCACCTCGACTATTGCATTGAATATGAAAGATTTTTTTATAGAGGGCCGGTTTTGACCCAAAAGTCCCAGGACGATTTTTTCTGCCAGTCCAGCCCTGACGCTATCCAAGTTGATGAGTCTACTGACGTTGATAACAAGGCAATACTACTTGTACGTGCGATATCTTTATGAGGAGGATGTGCATGAGGATGTCTCTGAATGATTATATATCAGAAAAACTGACTTGGTCCTATTGTGTCTGCGTGTGCACAGATGGAGCTGCAGCTATGACTAGACGGCTGTCTGGTTTAACTACTAGGATTAAGGAGGTCGCACCTGAATGTGAATCCACACACTGTGTCATTCACAGGGAAATGCTGGCTAGCAGAAAAATGTCAGCGTATTGAACAAAGTTATTAACCTTATCAAAGCACATGCGCTCAACTCCCGTGTGTTTGAGCAGCTCTGTGAGGAGGTGGATGCCGAGCACAAACGTCTTCTCTTACACACCGGAATAAGATGGCTATCCAGAGGGAGATCAGACCAGAGTGTTTGAGTTACGAGAGCCAATACAGCCAATACACTCGCCACTGGCCGCTCATTTCACTGACAAGGAATGGGTTTCCCAACTCTCCTGGTGGTTCCCAGAGTCAATAATAAACACGGTGAGGCTGCGTTTCAGTTTCATGCAGCGAAAATCTGGAACAGTCTTCATGAGGATGTGCATATGAAAACTGAAAGTATTTTATCTGCACTCTTGCCTTTTACTGTAATGGATTAACTTTATGTTGATGTTTTATTGATTGATTTGATCTGATTTCTTGTAATTTGACGCAACTGTGAAGCACTTTGAATTGCCTTGTGTATGAATTGTGCTCTACAAATAACCTTTACCTTTGCGATATATTCAGTTTGCTCAACGAACTAAACCTGTCATTGCAAGGGAAAATGACACGGTTTTCAAGTTGGCAGATAGAGTAGCTGCTTTCAAAGCTAAACTGAGATTGTGGGGGCGGCGAGTGGACGGAGGAATATTTGACATGTTTCAAACGTTATCAGAGATTGTTGAGGACACGTCGCCCGGGCCAGCTCTCTCCCAGCTGCTGAGCCCATCACCTGTCTTTACTGAAGAGTTCGAGCGCTTTCCCGACATGGAAAGACCCTCGAACTGCTCATGAGTGGATCTGCGACCCGTTTGTAAATACACCCAGCGAATCAAGCAAGAGGATCAGCTTCTGGGAATAGCAAATGACGGTGACCTTAAGCTAGGGCTGGGCGATATATCGATATTTAAGATATATCGATATATTTTTAAATGAGATATGGAATTAGACCATATCGCGCATATCGGGATATTTCAAATTTAGATAAGCTATTAAATGAACAAAAAGAAACAGGTAATCTCAAGCTGATTTAAAAAAGGTTATCTTAAACTGAGCACTTTATTTTATCTCTTTATACTGTATATATTAAATGCTGCCCTCAGAAAAAGATTGACCTATTTTATTTTATAGGCTATTTTTATCCAAAATATTTTTTTATTTAAATGTGCACCTTATGGAGCTTCGTTATAGAGTGATTATGTTTACATTTTATAGTGAGTTTTCAATAAAACTACTCGTATTTGGCTTTGGGTTTGACTTAACATTTCATTTCACAGCTCTCACTTTGCGGAAAAAATATCGGGATATATATCGTATATCGATATTCAACTTAAATATATCGGGACTTTTGATCCATATTGCCCAGCCCTACCTTAAAGTGCATCTGACACATTAGACACATTTTTGCTAAAACTCAGTTAACACGATTATATTTAAGATTTTGCTAAAGATTATTCCCAGTTTTCTTTAGTTTGAGCATTTTTGTGATGTTTATGTTTTCACTTCCTTATTGGACACCGACAGGAAGTGACATCGAAGAAGGTAAACAATTTTAAACTGTTGCCGTGCAACCATGTTAAGTCAATGGGAAATGAATGAGTCAAACTGCTATGGAATGTTTCCTTCTTTTATGTCACTTCCTGTCAGCAGCTTAAACATTCAAATAAAAATAACTTTTTTGCCCAACATTTCTTCATTAAAATTGCTGCTTCACTGAAAAATTGATAATTATGCAACTGATGTGATCCATCTAAATAAGTCATATTTACAAGAGCATTAAAATCTGTCATATGCACTTTAAGCGTACGTTTGGGACAACAACTCTGCCAACATTCTGGATGAAGATCAAGCCAGAATATCCTGACATCGCCACAAGAGAACTGAAAACCCTGCCAGCATCATATCTGTGTGAAGCAGGTTTTTCTGCAGTAACAGCAACCAAGACAAAATTACGGAGCAGACTGGACATAAGAAACACTGCGGGTGTCATTGTCACCCATTAGCCCAAGATGGGACCTACTCATCGCAAAGAAACAAGCTCAGGGATCACACTGAATGTTGAGTTGTGGTTTTTTTTAAATATTTTTGCTGTGTTTATCTGCCTCACATGGAATGCCGGGCCGTGAAAATATTGCCAACTTTAAACCAGTCTATGGTACAAAAAAAGGTTGGGGACCCCTGGACTAAAACATTTCGTTATCATTTCTCTGAGCTTTGTTCATGTGGAAGAACAAACATGAAGCAGAGGACCTGGATTAAGAATTAGAATAAAACTAAAACTAGAATGGATTGAGAATAATTTGATTAAATCTTGACTAAAACTAAATTAAAATATATGTCTAAAGGCGAGAAGCTGCAGAAACGTTCACCTGGAAACAAATAAATGTCCTAAAGGGGCATCACGTTTCTCGGACAAAGGGCCTGTTTCACCGACCTGGAGACTAGTTGGAGACTCGAGTTGCCGCTGGTCACCGAGATGTCTCTGATAATTCCCCTGGAGATAAGGCGAGTCTCCAGGTTCAATTTCAGCGGGGACTCCGAGAGGTCTACGTGGTTTCTCTCAAGCAGCTATGGCAACGTTATTTGTTGTCCTCAACCTGTGAGAAAAGAGTCGTATGGAGTCTCTTTGATCTGCTTGGTCTCTGACAGGTCTCAGAGACATTGCAGGGACGTCACAGAAACGTCTCACAGGTTGAGGACAACAAATGGTGTTTGCGACTCCTTGTAGAGCTCTCGGAGACTCTACTGAAGTCGAACCTGTTTGTTTTCACCAAGACTTCCTGGAGACGTCTCTGTGACCAGCGGTGACTCGAGTCTCCAGGCCGGTGAGATAGGCCCAATCTTCACAATGAAGTGTTTCTCTAGAGATTTATTTGGACACATGTGAATTCAAGGGACATTTTCAAAGGACAGTAACAGACAGCTGTATCAGTAGATCTTCATGTCTTGGTTCCGTACCCTGCAGTTGCTGAGCTCCTCTGCTCTGACGATCAGCGTCCCGCACTTCCGCCCGGGATCCCCCTGAAACACAAGCACCATTTAACAACATTAACCATCATTAACCAACATTAACCAACATTAACCATCATTAACCAACATTAATCAACATTAACCATCATTAACCAACATTAACCATCATTAACCATCATTAACCAACATTAACCATCATTAACCAACATTAACCAACATTAACCATCATTAACCATCATTAACCAACATTAAACATTAACCAACATTAAACATTAACCATCATTAACCAACATTAATCAACATTAACCATCATTAACCATCATTAACCATCATTAACCAACATTAAACATTAACCAACATTAAACATTAACCATCATTAACCATCATTAACCAACATTAAACATTAACCAACATTAAAACATTAACCATCATTAACCAACATTAATCAACATAAACCATCATTAACCATCATTAACCATCATTAATCAACCATTAACCATCATTAACCAACATTAACCAACATTAACCATCATTAACCAACATTAACCACATTAACCATCATTAACCAACATTAACCATCATTAACCAACATTAACCATCATAACCAACATTAACCACATTAACCATCATTAACCATCATTAACCATATTAACCAACATTAAACATTAACCAACATTAAACATTAACCATCATTAACCACATTAATCAAACATTAACCATCATTAACCATCATTAACCATCATTAACAACATTAAACATTAACCACATTAAACATTAACCATCATTAACCATCATTAACCAACATTAAACATTAACCAACATTAAACATTGACCATCATTAACAACATTAATCAACATAAACCATCATTAACCAACATTAACCAACATTAACCATCATTAACCATCATTAACCATCATTAACCATCATTAACCAACATTAAACATTAACCATCATTAACAACATTAACCATCATTAACCATCATTAACCAACATTAACCAACATTAACCAACATTAATTAACCAATCATTAACAACATTAACCAACATTAACCAACATTAACCATCATTAACCATACATTAACAACATTAACCATCATTAACCACATTAACCAACATTAACCACCATTAACCAACATTAAACATTAACCATCATTAACAACATTAATCCAACATTAACCATCATTAACAACATTAATCATCATTAACCATCATTAACCATCATTAACCCATCATTAACCATCATTAACCAAATCATTAACCAACATTAACCATCATTAACACATTAACCATCATTAACCATCATTAACCAACATTAACCATCATTAACAACATTAATCATCATTAACCATCATTAACCAACATTAACCATCATTAACAACATTAATCATCATTAACATCATTAACCAACATTAACCAACATTAACCAACATTAACATCATTAACCATCATTAACAACATTAACAACATTAACCAACATTAAACCATTAACCATACATTAACAACATTAACCATCATTAACCATCATTAACCAACATTAACCAACATTAACCATCATTAACAACATTAACCATCATTAACCATCATTAACCATCATTAACCAACATTAACCACCATTAACCAACATTAACAATTAACCATCATTAACAACATTAACCACATTAACCATCATTAACCAAACATTTAACCATCATTAACAACATTAACCATCATTAACCAACATTAACCAACATTAACCAACATTAACCATCATTAACAACATTAATCATCATTAACCACATTAACCAACATTAACCATCATTAACCATCATTAACCAACATTAACCATCATTAACCATCATTAACCAACATTAACCATCATTAACCAACATTAAACCAACATTAACCATCATTAACCATCATTAACCAACATTAAACATTAACCAACATTAAACATTAACATCATTAACCAACATTAACCAACATTAACCATCATAACCATCATTAACATCATAACCAACATTAAACATTAACCAACATTAAACATTAACCATCATTAACCATCATTAACCAACATTAAACATTAACCAACATTAAACATTAACCATCATAACCAACATTAATCAACATAAACCATCATTAACCATCATTAACCATCATTAACCATCATTAACCAACATTAAACATTAACCATCATTAACAACATTAACCATCATTAACCATCATTAACCAACATTAACCAACATTAACCAACATTAACCATCATTAACAACATTAACCAACATTAACCAACATTAACCATCATTAACAACATTAAGCAACATTAACCATCATTAACCAACATTAAACATTAACCATCATTAACAACATTAACCATCATTAACCATCATTAACCAACATTAACCACCCATTAACCAACATTAAACATTAACCATCATTAACAACATTAACCATCATTAACCATCATTAACCAACATTAACCAACATTAACCACATAACCATCATTAACAACATTAACCATCATTAACCACCATTAACCAACATTAACCATCATTAACAACATTAACCAACATTAACCATCATTAACCACCATTAACCAACATTAACAACATTAACATCATTAACCATCATTAACCATCATTAACATCATTAACCAACATTAACCATCATTAACCACCATTAACCAACATTAACAACATTAACATCATTAACCATCATTAACCATCATTAACATCATTAACCAACATTAACCATCATTAACCACCATTAACCAACATTAACAACATTAACATCATTAACCATCATTAACCATCATTAACAACATTAACATCATTAACCATCATTAACCATCATTAACATCATTAACCAACATTAACCATCATTAACCACCATTAACCACCATTAAACATTAACCAACATTAACCAACATTAACCAACATTAACCATCATTAACAACATTAACCAACATAACCATCATTAACAACATTAACCAACATTAACCATCATTAACCACCATTAACCAACATTAACCATCATTAACAACATTAACCAACATTAACCATCATTAACAACATTAACCATCATTAACCACCATTAACCACCATTAACCACCATTAAACATTAACCAACATTAACCAACATTAACCAACATTAACCATCATTAACAACATTAACCAACATTAACCATCATTAACCACCATTAACCACCATTAAACATTAACCAACATTAACCAACATTAACCAACATTAACCATCATTAACAACATTAACCAACATTAACCATCATTAACCACCATTAACCACCATTAAACATTAACCAACATTAACCATCATTAACAACATTAACCAACATTAACCATCATTAACCACCATTAACCACCATTAAACATTAACCAACATTAACCAACATTAACCAATAACCAACATTAACCATCATTAACCATCATTAACCATCATTAACCAACATTATACCATGGTCTGGGTGAATACTGGATTCTGATTGGCTGGTGGGTGCATTATTATGGTATAACCGCACACGTAGTCCGGTAGTTAAATCACTGGGATATCACTCCGCTGCGGACATCGCCATAGCAACGCATAACACAGCTGAATCAGACAAACGCTTAATTAGTGACTGACATGAACGAATGAGATGGATGTTATGGTTAATTTCAACGTTTTTGGCCAAAACAAAACTTTTGATGAATGGGGAATAGAGGAGAGCAAGCAGCTAGGTTAGGCTTCTGTTAATAAAATGAGCTTTCCATTTCTACTGAAAACGGTTAAGGCACTATTCATTATTTTCAGACGTATATAAAATGATTCCTGCACTTAAGCATATTTGGCTGGATTAGTAAAGTCACATAATAAGTTTCAGTTCGTGGGGCTGAGGTGTAAGCGACTCCACTGCAGCTGTTTCAGTTGAGCTACATGTTGCTAGCTAGCTAACTAGCTTTAGGTTAAACAGCGTAAAAGTGAAATAACTCCTGCCCAGGAGTGCCGCATATCGGTGTTTACTTCCACGGAAAAGAGCAAGGCTAGTCGTTGTGTTGTGAGACTGGCGATGCACCATGTGCTTATGTTGTTTCGTTGAGCCCATTGACTGTGAATTGAATTTACAGTCAATGGTTGAGCCTGACGGAGATCCTCGCAGCAGCGAGAGAATGCTCGCTCTGAGACGAGCGTTCAGACAGTGGCCGCTTAAAAGCCCACATAACATAGTCCCTGTAGTTTGGCATATTTAGCGAGTTTAGTAAATAAAAACAACATTTGTTATAAAATGTTACGTTTGTGGGACCATGGTATAAGCGGATTAAACAACTCGGAGCCGTGCATTAGACGGTTATAATGCACGACGCGGAGTCAAGAACACCACGACGTGCAGCGGAGTGGTGTTACTCCGCGAAGTTGTTTAATCCTTACTTAACCAACATTAACCATCATTAACCATCATTAACCAACATTAACCAACATTAACCATCATTAACCAACATTAAACATTAATCAACATTAACCAACATTAACCAACATTAAACATTAACCATCATTAAACATTAACCATCATTAACAACATTAACATCATTAACCATCATTAACCATCATTAACATCATTAACCATCATTAACATCATTAACCATCATTAACCATCATTAACATCATTAACCATCATTAACATCATTAACCATCATTAACCATCATTAACATCATTAACCATCATTAACATCATTAACCATCATTAACCATCATTAACCAACATTAACCATAATTAACCATCATTAACCATCATTAACCAACATTAAACATTAATCAACATTAACCATCATTAACCATCATTAACCAACATTAAACATTAACCATCATTAACAACATTAACATCATTAACCATCATTAACCATCAGGGTAGCACGGTAGTACAGCGGTTAGCGCTTGTGCTTCACAGCTAGAAGGTCCCGGTTCGATTCCCACCAAGGCCGGGGCCTTTCTGTGTGGAGTTTGCATGTTCTCCCTGTGTCTGCGTAGGTTTCCTCCGGGTACTCCGGTTTCCCCTACCACTAAAAACATGTACAATAGGCCAGGATGAATGAGAGTGTGTTTGAGAGTCTGCATGGGGGACGACGGATGGAAATTAGCCCAAGGCTACAATCCGGTGTGGCTTGTTCATTAACTTGCACTGTCCCTACCAAATAAACATCATCATTAACCATCATTAACCAACATTAACCAACATTTAATAACTTATTAAGTCACAATTAATAACTGTGATGTGGAGAGGGTCGGATACATCTGTCAGACAAACTGAGCACCAGACTCAACACCACGGTTATCATTACGAAGGCACAACACGTCTTCACTTCCTCCGTAAGCTGAAGAAGGTGGACCCATCCCAGTGTGGACTCTGTTCTACAGAGGGACAGTGGAGAACCTGCTGACGTATGGGACGCTGTCCTGGTTCAGCAGCTGTACAGCTGAAGAGAAGCAGAGTCTCGGTCGGATCGTGAGAACTGCAGAGAAGATCATCTTCACTGAGCGCAGAGCAGGCTCTATCCTGAAAGACTATTCCCTTGCATCCAATGTTTGAGCTGATGCCGTCGGGGAAGAGAGACAGCATCGAGACGACAAAAACTTGAATGTTAAACAGCTTCCTTCCCACAGCTGTCAGACTGATGAATGAGACCCTGTCGTCTACAGACTAATTAACTTTTGTTAAATTCATTAATTTGAGTTTTTATGTTGCATAAGATTGTTCTCGTCAGAGTCCTAGTTGTGACTAAACCTGGACTGGATTGAAAGACGTTAATGAGACAAAAACTGGGACTAAAAATGAAATGAAAACACATGAACTTCTTTGAAAGAGCCTCATATTTATTTACTAAAAGAAACGTTGGACTAAAGTCAGACCGAAGCCAAATCACATATTTGTCAAAAGACTAAGAATAAAGATGAACATTTGTGTTAATTTTACATGAAACGTTAATCGCCTAATGTCATTAAAGGGATATTTCAGGTTGTTTGACATAGGGCCTCATTTCCTAGTTATCCAGAGTGTTGTTTTTTATATATTCATGCAGTGCTTATATTTGAAGAGTTTAGTGGCGCTAGGCTAGTGCTAGGCTAGTGCATGTCTATGGTAACTATTAGCCTGAATTAAAAACAGTCTGACCCAAGCACAGTGCACCTGATGCAAATCACTGATAACAACAGACTAACCATATAGTAAATGTCTGTGTTGACTGAATAATGTTTTAAATATAACCATTTTGCATTTAAAAGAACTTATTTTTGAGCAGCATCAGCTTCCTGGTTGTAAGATACGCGGCGGTGGAGTGATCTGCTCGGTTACCGGATCTACAGTCGTTTGTTTACCTGCGGCCGCATTACTACACGTGGAATTCACAAAGGAGCTTTCTACAAATCAGATATGGCAACGTTTGGAGGTTTTAATGCAGGCTACTAGTTACCATAGACAAGTACTAGCCTAGCACTAGCCTAGCGCCGCTAAACTCTTCAAATATTACGACTGCATGTTTTTTGGCGCCTCTTTGCGACTGGACTTTTTGCTGCGACAGAGGTGCTGAAGCTGCCGTGGAGTTTGTGAAGTTTCCATGAGGCTAAACAGACGTGCTACGACAAAGCTACTGCGGTGAGTCCACTGGTTTCCTATTAACTCCACACTTCACCTGTGTCTGGGCTTTTAGCATAAACAACGCTCATATCATTGCGCTCAAGGTAAATGTTAGGCCACAGTCTGCTGTTTAAATGACGTTATGTAGCTGTAGCTGTTTGATGGCAGTTTAGAGAGTAAACGTTTGCCTCGTTATGTAAGTTCTGTGGGGATTTGCTGACATGTGGTTAAAAACATGGAGGCTTATACCTAACGATGTGCTGTAGCCCCTATAGACAAATGACACATGCGTTTCATTACATTTCATACAAAAATCTTCAGCAAACTGTGTTAAAATGAGACTAAACCAGCCCCAAACCGAGGGATGGTTGACCAAATATTCCCCTGACCATATTCTGACTCTGCCCAGTCACTGCCACATGAGCGAGCACATGACCACACACTGACCACACACTGACCACACACTGACCACACACTGCAGGCGCCAGCTTCAGTCCAAACGTTACATAAGAGGCACAAACCAAAACACAAACACAGCCCTGACTCTGACGGTAAACAGTCTGACCACGCGAGGGAGCGAGGGGCCGAGGGGGCGGGAACTGACTGACCAGAGGGGCGAGGGGGGACGGGGCGGGAGCTGACTGACCAGAGGGGCGAGGGGGTGAGGGGGCGGGAGCCGACTGACCAGAGGGCCGAGGGGGTGAGGGGGGCGGGAGCCGAGTGACCAGAGGGCCGAGGGGGTGAGGGGGCGGGAGCCGAGTGACCAGAGGGGCGAGGGGGGAGGGGGGCGGGAGCCGAGTGACCAGAGGGGCGAGGGGGGGAGGGGGCGGGAGCCGAGTGACCAGAGGGGTGAGCGACAAACACGTCCAGGAGGAACTCAAGAGTCTGGAAGAGTCATGTTTATGTCCGAGCTTTACACTACAGCGATAACAGCGCTCTGAAACAGAATGTGACTCAAATACAGAGTGAAAAGAAAGAAATAAAGACCAAAAACTACTGGAGCAGTTCCTCCAATGGTCAACTATTCCCAAAGTCTGGAGTCTCGGCCCGCCTTGGTGGCTCAGCAGTTAGAGCTTCACAGCTAGAAGGTCCCAGGTTCGATCTCCAGACGGACCTTTCTGTAGTTTACATGTACTCCCCATGTTTGCATTTCCTCCGGTTTCCCAAATCATTAAAAACATGTACAATAGACCCTAGTGAGTGAGTGGTGGTGAGAGGGGCTGATGGCACAGACTGGCAGCCTTGCTTCCGTCAGTCTTCCCCAGGGCAGCTGTGGCTACAATAGAAGCTTACCCCCACTGAGTATGGAGTGAATAAATATTTTTTTTTTTATGAATGTACAGTAGGATTTTCCCTCCTCTCCTACGAACCAGACCATACTTTTGTCTAAACCTAAACTGAAATATTTGTCTACAGTGTTTCCACAGAGTATTGGAAATGTAATCTGATTACAGATTCCTGATTATTCCTTTAAAAAGTAACAGTTACTTTACTGATAACTTGATTTTAAAAGTAACTTCAGAAAGAGACGTATTTCCATCTCGTCTACGTTTATGTCGCTCCACGAGATGCAAGAAAAAAGAAGTCCATATTTTGACTTTTTGTAAATGATAGAATAAGTAACTTTAATCTGATTACTCATTACTAAGTAATCGTTACTGGCATTTATTTGATCTGAAACAAACATGTCACTTCCTGTAATCCTGTCCCTGGACCAAAAGCATCAAAACTTGGATCTAAAGAGATTTTTTTTCTAATCTTAACTTCCGTTTTTCTGCAAACGGCATCAAGGACACATTTACATATTTCCAGAACATGTGATGTATTTCTGGGTTTCCTTTTGCACTGAGAATGTGTGAGAGAATAAAATATGGAGACAGCAGCAGAGTGTGAGAGAATATGAGCCGTGTATAAATGTGGAACAGCAGAGACAGAAAGAGCCGAGCCAGAGGCAGAAGACGAGAATCACCTGAAACAACAGGGTCAGACACTCATACAGTAACAGAGAGAGAGAGAGAGAGAGAGAGAGAGAGAGAGAGAGAGAGAGAGGGAGAGAGGGAGAGAGGGAGATACTACAGTAACAGAGAGAGAGAGAGAGAGGGAGAGAGAGAGAGAGAGAGAGAGATACTACAGTAACAGAGAGAGGGAGGAGGGGGGAGTGTTGTCTTCAGTATCAGGTCAGACCCAGATGGAGCGACGCTGGAGGCTTCAGAGACTGACACTGACACTACATCACTGTAACTGTACAGCCTTCCTACTCCTACTCTTCCTACTACTACTACTACTACTGCTCCAGACCTTGGAACTCTCTGCCCACTGAATTCAAACTGCAGACTGCCATAAGCAGCTTTAACAGAGCTGCACACACGGTAACGCTGTATGAGATGTATATTGATGATTTGTATTGTTTACCTTTTTAAATATTGTACATGTGTTTTGTCAAATGTGTCTAAAAACCTCCTATGGACAAGGGTTGCAAAGGAGCAGTTTTGCTATAACACTAAAAACAACACATCTGGTTTGCTCTATGCTATTGTTACATCCATCAAACACAAAATGGTTGTAGTTATGCCTTTACCCCATCCTACGTCTCACTTCCTGTTTCCTAACTGCTCCTGGCTTTCCTGCTTGTTTCCTGCCTTCGTGTCTTTGTGACCGAGTGATGGAATTACACCACAAAGTAACGCACAGTGATGGACTGTTGTATTCGACCTGCTCGCTGTAGACACGGACAAAGGACGACTATATTTTAGGAATAATTCTCTTCCTCCTGTGAGAGGTTTGAAGCAGCTGGACCTTATCTCTCCTATGACATCAACACTTTCCCTTCAAGGCCAAGCCACGGAGCTAAACCTGATACGGACTGAGCTCTCTGGCTATATTTGCTAAACGCTGACCATGGATTATAAACAACTGCACACACAAACCCCTCCCTGACCACGCCCCCCTCGCATCTGCCTCGACACGTTTCCTCAGCCCCGCCCCCCGGGCAATAGCCGGGGGGCATGTATTTCCCATGTCTTGATGTTTTTATCTCTGTGTTTGGCCTGAACTTTAACCTGATTGTAATTTTGCATATCTTCTTTTGGCCTTGTGTACAAAATGCGCGGTATAAATAAAGTTGTCTTTACATTCCGGTTTGTTTTTCTCATATTAAACCAGCTCATTATGGTATAGTTTACAGTAATTATCACTCAAACAGTGAAAATCAGTGATCATAGCTCTCCAATATACGAGAAGTATAATATTTACAACAATACAGCCGTTGTGTGTTGTGTTGTGTGTCGTTGGTAAGACAGAAATGGCCCTAGTTTGTGTTTAAGGGAAGGAGAGAGAGATGGACAGACCTGGACCTGGATCTGGACCGCGGCTAACTGGCCTTCAGTCAGAGAAACTGTTACTACTGTGAGCCTTACCTCCTCTTCCTCCTCCACTCTGACCCTCTCCTCCTCCTCTGTGACCCTCTCCTCACTCTCCTCCTCCTCCTCCTCCTCCTCTGTGACCCTCTCCTCCTCCTCTGTGACCCTCTCCTCCTCCTCCTCTCTGTGACCCTCTCCTCACTCTCCTCCTCCTCCTCCTCCTCCTCTGTGACCCTCTCCTCACTCTCCTCTTCCTCCTCCTCCTCTGTGACCCTCTCCTCCTCCTCCTCACAGGGCTGTGTTTCTGTAACGAGCCGTCACAGATGGAGCGGTGCTGGAGGCTTTATCTCAGACACATCTCACACTCGGACCAGAGGGAATCGCTTCAGCTGCCAACGACTAATGCACTCCACTGCTACTATACTGCTAACACTACTGCTAACACTACTGCTACTACTAACACGACTGCTACTACTAACACTACTGCTAACACTACTGCTACTACTAACACTACTGCTACTACTATACTGCTACTGCTAACACTACTGCTACTACTAACACTACTGCTACTGCTAACACTACTGCTACTACTAACACTACTGCTACTGCTAACACAACTGCTACTACTAACACTACTGCTACTACTAACACTACTGCTACTGCTAACACTACTGCTACTACTAACACTACTGCTACTGCTAACACAACTGCTACTACTAACACTACTGCTACTGCTAACACTACTGCTACTACTAACACTACTGCTACTACTAACACTACTGCTAACAGTACTGCTATACTAACACTACTGCTACTGACCTAACACTACTGCTACTACTAACACTACTGCTACTGCTAACACTACTGCTACTACTAACACTACTGCTACTGCTAACACTACTGCTACTACTAACACTACTGCTACTACTAACACTACTGCTACTCTAACACTACTGCTACTACTAACACTACTGCTACTACTACTCTACTACTAACACTACTGCTACTACTAACACTACTGCTACTGCTAACACTACTGCTACTACTAACACTACTGCTACTGCTAACACTACTGCTACTACTAACACTACTGCTACTACTAACACTACTGCTACTACTAACACTACTGCTACTACTAACACTACTGCTACTACTAACACTACTGCTACTACTAACACTACTGCTACTAACACTACTGCTACTACTAACTACTACTATAACACTACTGCTACTACTAACACTACTGTACTGCTAACACTACTGCTACTATAACACTACTGCTACTACTGCTACTACTAACACTACTGCTACTACTAACACTACTGCTACTACTAACACTACTGCTACTAGTAACACTACTGCTACTACTGATACTACTAACACTACTAACACTACTACTACTACTAACACTACTGCTACTACTAACACTACTGCTACTACTAACACTACTGCTACTACTAGCACTACTACTACTAGTAACACTACTGCTACTACTGATACTACTAACACTACTAACACTACTGCTACTACTAACACTACTGCTACTACTAACAGTACTGCTATTGCTAACACTACTGCTACTACTAACACTACTGCTACTACTAACACTACTTCTACTACTAACACTACTGCTACTGCTAACACTACTGCTACTAGTAACACTACTGCTACTACTGATACTACTAACACTACTAACACTACTGCTACTACTAACACTACTGCTACTATACTACTACTACAAACACTACTGCTACTACTAACACTACTGCTACTACTAACACTACTGATACTGCTAACACTACTGCTACTAGTAACACTACTGCTACTACTGATACTACTAACACTACTAACACTACTGCTACTACTAACACTACTGCTACTACTATACTACTACTACTAACACTACTGCTACTACTGCTACTACTATACTGCTACTATTATACTACTAACACTACTGCTACTACTAACACTACTGCTACTACTGCTACTACTATACTGCTACTATTATACTACTAACACTACTGCTACTACTAACATTACTGCTACTACTGCTACTACTATACTGCTACTATTATACTACTAACACTACTGCTACTACTAACATTACTGCTACTACTGCTACTACTATACTGCTACTATTATACTACTAACACTACTGCTACTACTATACTATACTACTAACACTACTGCTACTACTAACACTACTGCAGTTTCAACAGGAGCAGTGTCGTGTGGTGAGGGACAATTGCATCTTTCTCACACTCTCGCAACAACATCTCCACTTTAGTCGCTTCTACAGACTCCAAATATTTCCATTGATATTGAAAAAATCACTATAGTTTATCCGGAGCCTGTAAAGTGTAGAACAATACCTTTACTGAAATATTTGCCGTCTAGAACCAGGAAACAGAACAATAATGTTGGGACGAGCTGTAAGTATACAATATCAGGTTCATCTCCAATGTCAAGAAATGGGGGGAAAATCAGGAGAAATTGTGGCAAAAAAGGTGTTAAGAAATTGGGAAATATTAAGTTTTTTGGTGGAAAAAATGAGAAAAAACAAACAAAATTTCTAGAGAAAATACAGGAAAAAAATAAAATAGCAATTTGGGAAAAACTCAGGAAAAAATGGGGGGATTTGGGGAGAAAATACAGAAAATATTAGTACTAAAAATTGGCAAAAATTCATGAAAAACTGGGGCAAAATCTTTGAAAAATATGGGGGAAAAATGGGAAAAATGGGGAGAAAAATAATTATTTTGAGCTGAAACAACAAGTCACTTCCTGTCCCTGGACCAACAGCATTAAAACTGTCATTTTTACCTAAACTTTTTTTTGTATTGTTTAACAGTACCAGCCTTAGCAGCGCCTTAAATTGAATTGAAAACAAGGCCACAGATGTAACAGAGTGAAACACAGAGTAAATAAATGGTAAATGGGCTTTTCCACCTACGTTAGGCACTCAAAGCGCTTTACAGCAAGGATCCACTCACCCATTCACTCTCTCATTCATACACCAATGTACGCAGACACTGGAGGCAAGCTGGGTGAAGTGTCTTGCCCAAGGACACAACGACAGTGTGCACCTTCAGGAGGCGGGATTCGAACTCCCGACCTTCCGATCATGAGACGACCCGCTCTACCATCTGCGCCACCGTCGCCCCAATAAATCAAAGCTTCTTACGTGAGCGGCTTCTCCAGGCGGCTGCCCAGCGAGCCCACGATCTCCCCCAGGGAACAGGTGGCCTGGCCCAGGAAGTCCTGCCACCGGAGGGATCCAAACAGAAACAAACCATAAACACGAGCATTCGGAGGAGGACGAACTGCAAGCGAGTTTTTAATGAGGAACGTTCTTTCATCAGCGGCTCAGGGCTCAGAGAGGAGCTCAGGGACCCATGTTCTGCCAAATGGATTCACTTTTAGGGTTTAACATGATCCAAGTGCTGCACCCTCATCAAAAACAGGCCCAGGGCGGTCAGTTTCTCAGGAGCAGAGCGGGAGTAACCAGCTTATTTTCTGGTAGAAGAGTAAACAGATCCACTTTGTAAAACGCATTTGTGAAAGAGAAACAGGAAACCAGGACATTAAGAATCTAATGAAGACTGTTTACTGTGGCCAAAGAGGGGATCTGACACACGTTATTTCCTCATTTCTCCATCTTTTTCATCAGCATTTTTCCTAATTTTTTTAACCTCTTAACCCCACCTGAACCGAGCACATTTTTTTACCCAAATCTAAAAGCTTCTTGAAAAAAGCCTCAAAATAGCAACAAAAAGTTGAACATTTCGACAAAAAAGTGAAAGGTCTCAAATGAGGCGTTACCCTGGTTTCCAATGACATCACACATAGTTCCCGCGGCCATTTTGAGCACCAATGTAGAATTGTGCAGTACTACAACATGTAACAATATCTCAACTCAGGATGAAAATGAAAAACAACTGATTGACAGTGGTATTTTTATGTCCTCGTAATCATTGCTCAAGAAGATAACAGTTAAAACATGGAACCAGAGACGCACATTTATGTGATATAAGCAGCAGCTCTGTCTGTGGAGCTACAGCAGGATTTACTAAAGATCTGATTCACTCTGAAGACTAAATTAACTCATTAAAGAGGGAAAACAGAAAACCTTTCTCTGGGATTTTTACAGTTTGTCATGTCAACAGAGTCTCAATCTGAGTCAGTGTTTAAGCTGCTCAACATGTTAGCATGCTACCGGTTAGCAACTGTCAATGGTTTCAACAGGATAAACACATGTGTGTCTCACATCTATGAACACTGAGGAAATCCTACAGTAGCAGCTCAGCTCTGACCTCTGTCACATGTTGTATCCAAGGCTAGATGTTTGTGGTTCAGGGTCAGAGCTGAGCTGTTAAAGCTAAATGCTAACCGGTAGCATGCTAACCTCTTAAACACTGACTCACTGGTTTCTTCACATAAACGTGCGTCTCTGGCTCCGTGTTTTAACTGTTATCTTTATGAGCAATGATTACAATGCCGCTGTCAATCAGTCGTCTTTCATTTTCATCCTGAGTTGAGATACTGTTACATGTTGTAGTACTGCATCATTCTACTTCGGTATTTAAAATGGCCGCCATAACAACAAAAGTCACATGACTGAAAAGCATGTATAGGCTATAAACTCCACTCCAGAAGCTTTTCGATTTGGGTAAAGCCGAAGGTGGGGGTTAAGAGGTTAATGAGGCAGATGAACTCACTCGGAGGATCAGACCGAACCAATGGCCGCTGGCTGCTCTGCTTTGTGACCGCAAACACTGGAGGCCGCCATTGCTCTTCCATTGCTGTAGTACCTCCATTTGGCCGCTAGGCCCCATTGAAAAGCATTGGACTTTAGACACGTTAAAAACAACTTTAATGCCTGGTTTCAATTTTTTCAACACTTAATATGGCTACATATTCCTCCTGAGATAACGCTGGGTTAGTCACAAAAATAGAAACCAGGCTGGTTTTCGAAATATATATTTTTTAAATCTCCTACTTAACGGAGGTCGGACTGTTGGCATTGGAGCTGCGCGAGCTACACGTCACGCAAGGGCCGAGTCTACAGTGAGATCCCGCCCTTTTGCCCTTATTAGGAACATGCTTCATCAGAGCTGGGGAGGAGGAGTCTGTAAATCCGCCATGATTTCCCCCTCGAAAGTGGTCATTATGGTAAACGGAGGAGTGAGGAGGAGCTGTCTATTCTTTTTAACGGTCTATGGACCGAACATTGGGACGTCGTGGAATCTCCCGGTTTATGTGGGAGTCTGAGAGCTAGAAACGAGTTTGTGCCGCAGACGACCTCTGAAGGCTTGACAGGCCGTTTACATTTCCTACATTACTGGGGTTTTAAATACTGTTGTGTAAATATTGGTAAAAATAGAAAATCACTCACGTGTTTGGAGAGATTGTTGCTCTTACTGTCCAGGTCGTACCTGAAAAACAAACACGATCAGTCAACATTTACTGATAAAGCACCTTCCAGAAGGACTCGGGTTCGATTCCCAGGGTGGAGTTTGCATGTCCTCCTGTGTCTGCGTAGGTTTCCCCTACCACTAAAACATGTACAATAGGCCAGGATGAATGATGTGTGAGTGTGTGGTGGGAGCGTCACAGTTGTGCTGTTCCAGGCCTAAAGGCTTTATCTGCTGCAGGAGCCTGGGCTGCTCCAGATAAATGAAGTAAATAATGACTGATGTATCAAAGTCAGAATGAACTCAGAGGTGTTTAAGCGAAACACCCTCCGCTTTAGGTCAAGTTGGTTCAGTCCAATCCAGCAGAGACAAGTGTCCGTGCGAGTGAAGAGGGAGAAGGCAGTGAAATAATAATAAATATTTTATCTACATAACTTGGTGCTGAAAGTGGAGATGTATCAGGCTCAGATATTTTATTTGAACCTCTGAGTGTGGAGCGAATGTAAAACTGTAAAGCACTTTGTCACAGAATGCATTTAGAAACAAGGATTAAAAACAGACGTGTCTTCTGATTAAAGTTTGATGGGTCAGTGATGGTCGGCGAGTCCACAGAGAGAGATCCACCGCCCCACTTTTTATACTTGGGCTTTTTAAACTTGGGCCAAACAAAGATGTTTTTCTGAAATATGACGCTGGAGTTTTATCATTTAGACTCTTTTGGTGTTGGAGAACAACGAATTCTCCTCCAGTGTGACCGAGCGGCTCCGACAGTTACAGCCTCTGCCTTTTATCGATGGCGTCTTGGATATTGTGAACTACAGTAGCTTTTGTTGCTTTATCATCACATTTTGTTGCTTCTGTTGTTGTGTTTTGTCACTTTTTATTTTGGTATTGTTGCTTTTCCAGCACGTTTTTGTTGCTGTTTGGACGTTTTGTTCAAGAAGCTTTTAGATTTGGGCAAAGCCAAACTGGAGAGAATGTGCTCGGTCCAGGCGCGGGTTAAGAGTTTCACATCGATCACACTTCACTGGTTCGATGCTGAAATGCTCTGGATGTACAGAAACGTTGGGTTCGTGCTGCGTTTCTGCCGCTCATTTGTGATTCCTGTTCCATTGTCAGCTGCGGTGATTCACGGGCCACATACAGGCCTCTCGAAAGTACTAATACACCTGGAACTTTTGCACATTTTGTCATGTTTACAACCCTAAATATAAACATTTTATTTTGAATTGTTTACTGAAAGTTCACACACGAGTAACAGACAACTGTGAAGTGAAAGCAAAATGATACATGATTCTGTTATTTTTCAAAAAATAGAAAAGTGAAAAGTGGGGCGTGCATAAGTATTCATACAGCATGACTTAATACTTTGTGGAACCCCCTTTTGCTGCAATAACAGCAGCAAGTCTTCTGGGGTATGATTACAAGGTTTGCACATGTAGAGACATTTTAGCCCATTCCTCTTTACAAAACAACTCAAGCTCTGTCACATTAGAAGGAGAGCGTTTGTGAACAGCAGTTTTCAGGTCTTTCCACAGATTTTCAATAGGATTTAGGTCAGGACTTTGACTGGGCCATTCTAACACATTAATATGTTTGTTTTTAAACCATTCCATTGTAGATTTAGCTTTGTGTTTAGGGTCATTGTCCTGCTGGAAGGTGAATCTCCGCCCCAGCCTCATTTCTCTTGCTGACTCCAGCAGGTTTTCCTCCAAAATGTCTCTGTATTTGGCTCCATCCATCTTCCCAACTATTCTTACAATCTTCCCAGTCCCCGCTGAGGAAAAGCAGCCCCATAGCATGATGCTCCCCCACCATATTTGACACTGGGGATGGTGCACTCAGGACGATGAGCAGTGTTAGGTTTGCTCCATACATAACGTTTTGCATTTGGGCCAAAAAGTTCAATTTTTGTCTCATCTGACCAAAGCACCTTCTTCCACATGGTAGCTGTGTCCTCCATATGACTTCTAGCCAGTGGCGCCACCAGGAGTCGGCTGACTCCTGGCCACCCCACTGGCCAGTGTTAATTGTAGTACTGTAGTATCAGTTATGAATATTTTCAGCCCAAATTCACAGCCAGCCAGGCAAGCCGCTCTAGACCTTTGATCGTACGCTGTAGCCAGCTCTCACCCCTCCCCCTCCCTCTCCCTGCGGCTGTTGCACGCTCAGACACCAACAGCTCAGCTGTTTTGGTTTTGGTTTGCCACTCCAAGATTTTAAGTGGCCCCATCTGGCCACCCCTATGAACAATTTCTGGAGGCGCCACTGCTTCTAGCAAACTTCAAACGGGATTTCTTATGGCCTCCTTTCAATAATGGCTTTCTTCTTGCCACTCGTCCATGAAGGCCAGATTTGTGTAGAGTACGACTTATAGTTGTCCCATGTACAGATTCCCCAGCTCAGCGGCAGTACGTCGCAGCTCCTCCAGAGTTATCTTGGGGCACTTGGTTACATTTCTGACCAGTGCTCTCCTTGTTCGGTCTGTTAGTTTAGGTGGACGGCCGTGTCTTGGTAAGTTCTCAGTGGTGCTATACTCTTTCCATTTCTGAATGATGGATTGAACAGTGCTCCGTGAGATGTTCAAATCTTGGGAAATCTTTGTATAACTTAACGCTGCTTTAAACTTCTCCACAGCTTTATCCCTGACCTCTCTGGTGAGCTCCTTGGCCTTCATGATGTTGTTTAGTGACCAATACACTCTGACCATAGCTCTGAGGCCCTCACAGAACAGCTGGAATTATACTGAGAGTAGATTACACACAGGTGGCCTCTATTTAATGGTTAGGGCAAGGTGTGAACATTCTGCAGTCATTAGGAATGTTATAAAGGCAATTTAATGCACTCAGAATGTTGTGATCCTGTCCAGCCACTCCTCCCTTCTCCTCCCATCTCCCCCCTCCCCTTATGTGTTTACCTTGTTTGTCAGTTCCTGGGCGGTTCCCTCGTTACTTACCTGCTGTGCTCCACACCTGTACCTCATCATGCAATCAACTCTGTAGAAAATGCCACCAGACCTCCACGCCAGTGCCAGATTGTTCCGTCACTCATGCGGTGATCATCTATCAGGCTTTTTGAACAATTTTGTAATAGTTTTGATTTTTGAACTAACCTGCCTTTTTCCGTGTCCTGTTCAGTTTTGGAGCCAGTTCCTGTTCCACTGCCATCTGTCCTATGTCTGTGTCTGGATTATCCACCAAGTACATATCTCCACTTACCTGCCGTGCCGTCCAGGATCACCCCTTCCCTCCCCATCCACTTACCTGTCTTGTAAATAAAGACTTATCGTTTCTGCATTTTTGGGTCTGCCAGTTCTTGTTCTCAACAGAACAATCTGGCCAAACTATGGACCCAGCAGAAGCCGAACAATTACACAAGGCTGTTTCCAGTCAGGGGAACCTACTCGGGCAACACCACAAGACGTTAGAAGAACTCAAGGACTCTCATCATTCCCTTGGAACACAAGTTGCTAACGTGACCAGGTTGGTGGAGCACATTTCCAAGCAGCTCTCTGATTTGTCTGTCTCTCGGCCCAGTTCCCCAACTGCCTCCATGTCTGCCACCTCCTCGTCTGCTGCTCAGCCTGCTGTGGCCTTACCCCGTGAAACTCCAGTTCCTCATCCGGAGCCCTACAATGGTGATCTGGGAAGAAGTAAAGGCTTTCTACTGCAATGTTTCACAGTCTTCTCCTGCCAACCGCTAACATTTTCTACTGACCATTCCAAGGTAGCCTTTATTACGGGGTTGCTCCGAGGTAGAGCTCTGGACTGGGCGGAAGCTATGCTGGGCGGTGCAGGCATTGATGCGGTTACCTATGCTAGTTTCATTAGTGCATTCAAACGAGTTTTTGCTAACCCCAATTGTGAGTCCAACGCGGCTAGAGGACTATTGGATATTCATCAGGGAAATAAGAGTGTAGCTGACTACTCAATTCAGTTTAGAATACTGGCTGCTGAATCTGGGTGGAATGAGACTGCGCTGAAGGGAGTTTTTTGGCGTGGGTTAAGTGAAACCCTCAAGGATGAGTTATCCGTTCGTGATGAACCTGACTCCTTGGAGGAACTAATTTCCTTATCTATTCGCATCGACAACAGACAACGTGAACGAAGACGAGAGAGGGGGCTCCGAGCAACACCTCTTTTAGCTCCTCGTTCTTCGCCTCCAGCTCCGGTGCAGTCTGTGAGTAACTTACCGGCATTGCCACCACCGCCCCAATCCACTGAAGTACCAATGCAAATTGGACAAGCCAAGTTGTCTGAGGAGGAGCGCTGACAGAGGCTCAGAGCAGGCGAATGCATGTACTGTGGCCAAAGGGGCCATTTTGTCAGCCAGTGTGCAGCCCGACCAAATGGGGCCGCTCATCAGTAAATATGGGGGTACTGATGGGCGAAGTTTCTAAGATCCCCCGAGACCAACCCCGACTCCTGTTGCCTGCGACCCTTTGTCATAAGCAGTTGTCACTACCCTTACAAGCACTATTGGACTCAGGGGCGGAGCAGAACTTCATGGACTCTGCTCTTATTCTTCAATCAGAGATTAGAACTGAGCCTCTTCCGGAGCCCATTCAGGTTAGTGCTCTAAATGGTTCCTTTCTTGCCAGAATAACTCACCAAACTGTTCCCCTTCATTTGATTTTGTCTGGTAAACATCATGAAGATATTTGTTTCTTTTCTCTGCACCTCAGACACCATTGGTGCTTGGCTTTCCATGGCTCAAGTTCCACAATCCGGTTATTGATTGGTCTCTCGGTAAAATTATTGGCTGGAGTACGCTTTGTCATGAGTCTTGTTTGCAGTCTGCTTTACCTCCTGCAGGGAAAGTTAAGATTCAGCATCCTGTTTCCACTCCAGATTTGACCGCTATTCCACCAGAATACCATGATCTTGGAGAGGTCTTCAGTAAGGAGAGGGCGTTGTCATTACCACCCCACAGGCCCTATGATTGTGCCATAGACCTCCTACCAGGTGCCACCATGCCGGCTGTACAATTTGTCCCGAGAGAGAGGGAGGCTATGGAGACATACATAAAGGACTCGCTCGCTGCAGGTATCATCCGTCCATCTTCATCGCCCGTTGGTGCAGGGTTCTTTTTTGTGGCTAAGAAGGACAAGACCCTACGACCGTGTATCGATTACAGAGGTCTGAACAACATCACTGTGAAGAATAAATACCCCTTGCCTCTCATGTCCTCTGCCTTTGAACCTTTGCAGGGTGCCACTATTTTCACGAAGCTGGATTTGCGCAATGCGTATCATCTCGTTCGTATTAAAGGAGACGAATGGAAGACGGCTTTCAACACACCTTTGGGGCATTTTGAATACTGTGTTATGCCATTCGGACTCACCAACGCTCCTGCGGTGTTTCAAGCCTTGGTCAACGATGTCCTTCGGGACTTCCTGAATCGCTTTGTGTTCGTCTATCTGGACGATATTCTTATATTTTCCAGAGACCCTTTGGAACACCGTCATCATGTCCGGCTTGTCCTGCAGAGGCTTTTGGAGAACAAACTGTTCGTGAAGGGGGAGAAATGTGAGTTTAACGCCAGCTCAATTTCCTTCTTAGGCTTTATAATAAAGAGTGGACAAGTGGAAGCCGATCCGGTGAAGCTCAAGGCAGTTTCCGAGTGGCCCACTCCTTCCAGTCGAAAACAACTGCAGCGATTTCTCGGCTTTGCCAATTTTTACAGACGCTTCATTCGCAATTACAGCAAGGTTGCTGCACCCCTGTCCAGGCTCACGTCTGTCAAACTTCCTTTCATTTGGTCTCCAGAAGCTGAAGCAGCCCTTCGGAAGCTGAAGAACTTATTCACTACAGCTCCGGTGTTGGTCCATCCTGATCCCTCCAAGCAATTTATTGTCGGTCGATGCCTCAGATGTTGGTGTTGGGGCTATCCTTTCCCAGCGCTCAGATTTGGATCATTGTCTTCATCCCTGTGCTTTCTATTCCAGGCGTCCGACTCCAGCTGAGCGCAATTACGATGTAGGCAACCGAGAGCTTCTCGCAGTTAAGCTTGCTCTTGAAGAGTGGAGACACTGGCTTGAGGGAGCAGAACAGCCCTTTGTGGTGTGGACGGACCACAAGAATCTTGCATACATCCAATCGGCAAAGCGGCTGAACTCTCGTCAAGCCAGGTGGGCCCTGTTCTTTGGGCGGTTTCAGTTCACCATCACTTATCGTCCAGGTTCCAAAAACGTAAAACCTGACGCATTATCTCGCCAATTCGATTTGTCTGAGCATTCTGATCCTGCAAATATCTTACCTGTTAACTGTATTCTTGGAGCTCTGGTCTGGCAGGTTGAAGCCGATGTGAAGAAGGCGCAGGAGGTTGAACCTGATCCGGGAGGGGGGCCACCCGACCGACTTTTCGTCCCATTAGCCGTCCGCAGCGAAGTCCTGCAATGGTCCCATGGTTCACGTCTTGCATGTCACCCTGGAATGGGTCGCACCCTGTCCAGCCTTCGTCGTCATTTTTGGTGGCCGAAATGGAGGCCGACACGCGGACCTTTGTGTCAGCCTGCACAGTACGTGCCCAAAACAAATCGTCCCATACCCCTGCTTCTGGGTTACTCAGGCCTTTACCCATAGCCCAACGTCCTTGGTCACATATTGCAATAGATTTTGTGACCGGTCTTCCCTCCTCTAATGGACAGTCTGTCATTCTGACGATTGTGGACAGATTTTCCAAAGCGGCTCACTTTGTGGCCCTTCCAAAACTCCCTTCTGCTCGTGAGACAGCGGAGGTTATGATTCAGCAAGTATTCCGTCTTCATGGCATCCCTGCGGATATAGTTTCTGATAGAGGGCCTCAGTTTGTTTCCCAGGTGTGGAAGGCGTTCTGTCTGTCTCTAGGAACTACTGCCAGTTTATCATCTGGTTTCCATCCACAGACAAATGGACAAACTGAGAGAACTAATCAAGATTTGGAATCTGCTCTTCGTTGTGTCGCCAGTCACAATCCCACCACCTGGAGTTCACACCTACCTTGGGTAGAGTATGCGCACAACTCACAAATCTCTTCAGCAACTGGTCTTTCTCCTTTTCAATGCTCCTTAGGATACCAACCCCCTCTCCTTTCCATGGATGAGATCGAAGTTGCTGTGCCCTCTGTCCAAGTCCACATGCGGAGGTGTCGCAAGATCTGGAAGGATACCAGGAAGGCTTTGTTGCAGACATCCTCTCGAAACAAAGTGGTGGCGGACCGCCATCGCCGCCCAGCATCCAAGTATACTCCAGGTCAGAAAGTCTGGTTATCCTAAAAAAATATCCCTTTGAAGACTGTTTCAAAGAAACTGGAACCTCGGTTTATTGGACCATTTGAAATCGAAAGGATTATTAACGCTGTGTGTGTTCGCCTGAAACTACCACGTAGCCTCCGTGTACATCCGACCTTCCATGTGTCCCAAATTAAACCAGTCAGCTCTAGTGCTTTCAGTCCTCCTGCGGTGCCACTGCCATCCCCCCGGATCATTGATAACCACCCTGCATACACTGTGAGGCGCATCTTGGATGTCCGCAAGCGGGGCCGTGGACTCCAATATCTTGTTGACTGGGAGGGGTACGGTCCAGAGGAGCGGACGTGGGTCAGTCGTGCTCTTATTTTGGACCCTACGATGTTGAGGGAGTTTCATCGTAATCACCCTGACAAGCCCGGTGGGTCGCCTGGAGGTGCCCGTTGAGGAGGGGGCACTGTTGTGATCCTGTCCAGCCACTACTCCCTTCTCCTCCCATCTCCCCCCTCCCCTTATGTGTTTACCTTGTTTGTCAGTTCCTGGGCGGTTCCCTCGTTACTTACCTGCTGTGCTCCACACCTGTACCTCATCATGCAATCAACTCTGTAGAAAATGCCACCAGACCTCCACGCCAGTGCCAGATTGTTCCGTCACTCATGCGGTGATCATCTATCAGGCTTTTTTGAACAATTTTGTAATAGTTTTGATTTTTGAACTAACCCGCCTTTTTCCGTGTCCTGTTCAGTTTTGGAGCCAGTTCCTGTTCCACTGCCATCTGTCCTCTGTCTGTGTCTCTGTCTGGATTATCCACCAAGTACATATCTCCACTTACCTGCCGTGCCGTCCAGGATCACCCCTTCCCTCCCCATCCACTTACCTGT
Organism: Neogobius melanostomus; assembly: GCA_007210695.1. NCBI lineage: Eukaryota > Metazoa > Chordata > Actinopteri > Gobiiformes > Gobiidae > Neogobius > Neogobius melanostomus. The sequence continues at coordinate 282,706 of VHKM01000432.1, forward strand.
CTTGTAAATAAAGACTTATCGTTTCTGCATTTTTGGGTCTGCCAGTTCTTGTTCTCAACACAGAAAATGTGTTATGAATACTTATGCACGCCCCACTTTTCACTTTTCTATTTTTTGAAAAATAACAATCATTTATCATTTTGCTTTCACTTCACAGTTGTCTGTGTGTGAACTTTCAGTAAAACATTTAAAATAAAATCTTTACGTTTTTGGTTGTAAACATGACAAAATGTGCAAAAGTTCAAGGCACTGTACAGCTCCATAATACAGCTCTATACATCTGTGTTGTGTAAATCTAACGCATCCTTTCGCTCCAGCGACTCACAAACATGAGACGCAAAGCAACGCTCGGGAAAACATGCATTAGCTCCACCACAGGGAGCAGAGAGAGAGAGGGGGGAGAGAGGGGGGAGAGAGGGGGAGAGAGGGGGAGCACGTGATCCACCAGGAATAAAACTCAGGACTCTGAGCTGTCTTTAAGAGGCCGATATGAGCTGATCGTTAACGGCCTCCAGTTTAAATGTTGGTGCAGCTCAGACTCCTGATAATGTCTCTGTAACAGCTGGACCTACATCCGGCTGGGTTGTAAAAGGACGGCCATTCACAACAATTACTGGGCATTATAAATAAATATTGTGTGATATTATCGTTATAGTGCAGGTGTCTCACAGACGTGTCTCACAGACGTGTCTCACACACGTGTCCCACTAACTCAGACACAGGTTTAGCCTCTAACGTTGCTTCAGCACCACTGAGAGAAGCGTGGGCTAAACTAACCCGGCAACACACTCGTTTATTCACTCATTTTCAACAGTTAGGCTTTACCCAAATCTAAATGTAAGTGCTTTGTCATTGTAAACCGTGTTCAGGTGTTAGTCCTGAGCCGCTGTGGTCGACCTGAGCAGCATGTTTTTGGAGGTCTCCTCTGATCCCCTGAAACGGTGCAGCACCTCCTGGGTTTGTTCAGCCTGACTATCGCCCCCCTCCTGGAGCCTTAACATGGTGGAGGGGTTTGGAGCCGCCACCTTAACGTGGTGGAGGGTTTGAGCCTGAATGATCCTGGAGCCTCCTCCTTAACGTGGTGGAGGGTTTGAGCCTGAATGATCCGGGAGCTCTGTTGTCGGGGGCTTGGTGCCCCTGGTAGGGTCTCCCAGGGCAAACAGGTCCTATAGGTGACGGGTCAGACAAAGAGCGGTTCAGAAGCCCCTTATGAGAGACCAACAGGCCCGGTGAGAACCATGAGGCCGTCCTTCTGTGGACCCACCACCCGCAGGGGGCGCTATAGGGGCTTGTCCCCGTTTCAGAGCGTGGTGTCCTGCACTAGTCAGCTCCACCTCCTTCCTCTTCCTACTGCACAGCTCCCTCCGCTCCACAACAGTCTTTCACCATCTCCTGAAGAGCTGAGCAGTTCATGTGTTTTATTCTCCAGTGAACGTCCATTAGCCAGAACAATAGAAGGGATAACTGTGAGCTGTGAGTCTCGCCTGGATACCTCCTCCTTTGTCCCTTTGTTTTGTTTCCTGTAGCTCCTCTAAACAAATCCACCGAACCTCCTGGTTTTTGCATTATTTTTTACCACATTTTTGTGGAAACATTAGACTAACCTGTTATAGGGTTAGCAGTTATTTACATCCAAAGAGCTTACAGCCTTGATGCCAGTGTGATCCTCATTTGAAAGCCAAGACCTTCTAGTTTCTAAAGTGAAACACGACTTACATCACATTTAAAGCTAATCATAACCCTGACCCCTGATCAAGCCGAGGAACATGTGGATATTCAACAGATCACGCAAAATAACTGAGTGAAACGGACAAAATGGAGAAAATGGACTTGGATCAGACTTTCTGTGTTTTTGGTGAATTTACGGCATAAACGCTGCAGAAATGTCGCTGAATGCCGAAATGCTTTTCCGTGACATTTAAGGCTTTGGTTTTGGCACAGATCCTTGAGTGAGTCAGAAAAGTGGGAAACACTGGAGGAGAATTAGTCACGGAGTAAATAAGAACAAAGCTCACATGTCGAAGCGCAGGTTCTGTCTCTCCTCGAAGAAATAATCCAGGATGAATTTACGGACGAAGTCTGGGTTCAGCGTGTTGTCGATCACCTCCGTGCGGCCAAACTGAGAACGAAACGCACCGGACACAGAAGGAAACGCAGTCACTTTAACTCAGAAGCTTCATCAGAAAAACAGGATGAAACACCGACACCGAAGTGACAGTGAAATAAGGAACTAAATCATGAACTTCAGAGACAGTTTGAAAAAGTGTTAAATTCAGAGGCGCAGGTTCATTCCCACATGTCCCACATTCCTGTATTCAAAACCAAAGTGTGGCTTAAAGCAAACCCGTCTGTGACTCTTCTTTTACCTTTCTTGTACTTATTCATTTCTGTATTTCTGTATCTGCTGAGGGACTCTGGATGTAAATGAGCCTGTGGCTGTTTAGGCCTGAAGCACCTGGAAAAAAGGCCTGTGAAAACCTACGGGCCATTTCAGAAAAGACCCTGAAAACCTGAAGTTCCTTAAGTATTCAGCAATTGTGTCGACTCTCAGCCTCTGTAGCAGATATATGGAACAAAATTCTAAAAGTATTTGAGCGCTTACACTTGTGGCTTTATTTAGATACACCTTCACAAAAATAAAATATGTAAAAGCAAAGTGAGATAAAGTATATAGCCCTCTTATACTAAAATATTGGTGAGGTCACTTCAAAAATGTCCAGCAGCTTCTCTCTAAACCCAAAACAATATCCACTCTTTAAAATACAATTTAATTAATAGTTTTATATAGAAACATGGGAAATAAATATAATAATTATTAAGCTATAAAGAAATAAAAAGCTGGTGATGGGGAAGGGCAGAGTATCCTCTAAACACAGCAGGAGGAGGAGAAAGCCCCTCCCTCAGAGAAAGCCCCTCCCCTCAGAGAAAGCCCCTCCCCTCAGAGAAAGCCCCTCCCCTCACTGCTGCTCAGCACTGTCAGCCAGAGGAGCAGCTCTCCTCTCCTCTCGTCCTGCACTCGACTTCTCAATAAAACTCTGTGATGGAAAGAGCAGAACAACTGTTTTCTGATCGTTTTTGAGTCAAACCTTTTGATCGAATCAAACTGAACATTTACGTGTCAGCTCGATAAACCGACTGTAGCTGTGTTGCAACCCGAAAAAGTGAATATCTCCGCAAATATTTCACCAAATTACACGAAACAAAAAGTGTTGTGATGCTCCCGCCTCTGTTCTGTTGCCTTTCATTGGCTCAAAGGCCGACAATTGGTGCAAAAACTCCCTCATACTCGAAAACTGACATATACGCTTTTTTTTTTGGAGTGAAATTTCCAAAAAGAAAACGTCCAAATGTTTCCTCTGATCATCATGTGACAGTGGCTGGATTCACAAACCTCACATGTGAATTCTACTGGCCAACATCAAGCACATGTTTTTGAATATTGTCTCCACACATGTTCATATGAGCTGGAAGATATGACTTTGAACTTTGTGACAATTTTTGTTTTGTGAATTGGCCTCAGTAATTATAGAGAAATTAGCAATGATTTAAGACTAGAAATCTGCATTTAGAGCGTTACTATGGTTACGGCCATGGAATTTTCAGTTGCTCCACCTCAATATTAAACTATAGGCTCTTTAAAATGTTGTGATGTCACGTGAACGCAGCCTATTGTGTTTCATGTGTTTTTATGGACCTTAAAAAACGAAACTGTTGCACTACATTTATTTATTTATTTACATTTTTTTTTATTTCTGCACTTTGCAACATCGCAGTTTGTTGACATTGGACACAAATTGGTCATTTGCACTTTGTATTTGTAAACTGCCTTTTTATATTGTATTTGTTAAATGTCTGTTTGTTTTGTAATTGTAATTGTGTAGGACTACAGATGGAAGTTAGCATAATGCTAAATCTGGTACAGCCATTGTTACTGTAACTGCACACTGTCCTCATATAAATACACACAAAAAAACTAAATGCTGTGATGCATTATTTCTCTCACTCTTATGTCGCCCATGTTTTAAAGTCACTTTTGAATTAATTTTTTTACAGCCCATCTGTTATTGTTTAAGATGAGTCCTCAATATTCTCTTTCTTATATTTGTCTGACGACAGCCTAGAGCCCAAACGTGGACTGCACTGGTAAATAAATACCACTTTCTGAAAGATTTACAGTGTGCGGGAAATTCCATTTTTCTTTTATCAAATACAATTTAAAAATGTAACATATAGAGCCATGTGTGCCCCCTCTGGCTGGGAGCGGTCCTGCTGCCTCTGATAAACTGTGATGCATTTCCACGTAGAAAATGCTGAGAAATGATATAAATGACAGAAGTGGAAGGTTTGAGCAGAAATGAAAGACTCGGGGGTAAAAGGGTTGGAACCCATAAGTTATTCCACTGTGTTACTTTACACTGTGTTCAGTTTGGAAGGTCCAGTGAAAACAGTCATTTCCTCCGTGCACATTCAAACACGTCCAGTGACATGAAGGAGCAGCCTCACCTCTCTCCACTCTCGTTGGCGATGCCTTGCGTGTACAGCACACAGACTGTGGAGACAGAAGCAGAAAGAGTCACTGATGTAAAGGACGAGGCTCGTGTTTCCCAACATCAGGACGAGATCTGGATCTGGAGTCGTTTGTGGTAAATGTCAGAGAGAAGCCTCGGGCGCCGCGATACGATTAACTCTGCTCCGTTCACTCTGGATTTATCACAAACACACGACCCTGGTTCAGACCCGCCCCGCACAAACCACAGGACAGTCCCCTCACTGAGAGTCAGTGTGAGGGAGGAAACTTTAAAGGGATATTTCAGAATTTTTGACATATTTTTTTCTTAAATTCATGCAGTTCTTATATTTGAAGAGTCTAGTGGCGCTAGGCTAATGCTAGGCTAGTGCATGTCTATGGTATCAGTTAGCCTGCATTAAAAACAGTCTGACCCACTCCACAGTGCACCTGAGGTAAATCACTTATAACACCAGACTAACCATATAAATGTCTGTGTTAATAGAATCATGTTTGAAATATAACTGACCTTGTATCACATGAATTACCACATTTTGAGGGACTATTTTCTCGCAGATCACTCCGCCGCTGCGTTAGCTTACAGCCACGAAGCTGATGCTGCTCAAATATAAGTTATTTTAAATGATTCTATTAACACAGACATTTATATGGTTAGTCTGGTGTTATAAGTGATTTACCTCAGGTGCACTGTGGAGTGGGTCAGACTGTTTTTAATGCAGGCTAACTGATACCATAGACATGCACTAGCCTAGCATTAGCCTAGCGCCACTAGACTCTTCAAATATAAGAACTGCATGAATTTAAGAAAAAAATATCTCCAGACATCAACAACACTCTGGATAACTAGGAAATGAGGCCCAATGTCAAACATCCTGAAATATCCCTTTAACAACAAGGTAGAGTTTCTTTACTCCAGCAGTATTTGGGTTTATTTCACCAATAGTATCTGTATCAATTAATGAATACAAGTAAAAGTCACTGTGTCAGAGGATTAACCCCCGCCTTAACCGAGCACCTTTTCTCCAGTTCGACTTTACCCAAATCTAACAACAAAAACGAGCCGTAAACCAGGATGAAAAGCATCAATAAAACAGAGGCCGTCTCTGCAGCTCGGATTGATCGGGCGCCTGCAGAAGCCCGTCTCATCGACCTGGAGACTATTTGGAGACTCAAGTTGCCGCTGGTCTCCGAGACGTCCCCTGGAGATAAGGTCTCCAGGTCGGACAGGTTTGATTTCAGAGTCTCCAAGAAGTTTTAGTTTCACATCAGAAACAGTGTTGGGGTCACATATTACAAAAATACACATATTCTTCAGTAGCTCAGGAATACGACATTTTACACAAAATACGACAATATATTAGTCATTACAATTAAAGCAACTCGATATGCATTATTATCTACTGTATGGATGAATGTGTAAATGTTTTTATTGTATATTTGTTCACAGTCAAAATAAAACACGAGAGAATCACCTCCATCTCAGTCCGTCTCTACAAAAGTGTTGGAAGAAGCTTAACTCAACAGAAATATGCAGCACAAAACTCATAAGATACATTTTAAGGCTGTACTAATATAGAATATATTCATTTTAAAATAACTTGCCCAACACTGTGGCAACGTTACCAACACTGTTTATTGGTTTATTTGGTCGGGACAGACACACATGGGTCTCATGCATGTAAACAAGCCACCTTGAGCTCATTTCCATCCTTCGTCCCCCATGCGCACTCTCAAACACACTCATTCATCCTGGCCTATTGTACATGTTTTTAGTGGTTTCTGGAGGAAGGAAACCTACGCAGACACGAGGAGAACAAACTCCACAGAAAGGCCCCGCCCAGGTGGGAATCAAACCTGGGACCTTTTAGCTGTGAAGCACGAGCTCTAACCGCTGTGCCACTGTGACGCCGTGTCCTCAGCCTGTGACGTCCCTGTGACGTCTCCGAGACCTGCTGCACCAAGGAGGTCTAACTGGTCTCCAACAGGTCTCAGAGACGTCACAGGGACGTCACAGGCTGAGGACAACAAACAGTTTGCGACACAACTGTGAGACCACGCCCACATGGAGACTGCAGATGAAATCGTTTTTGCGTTTTTTTTATTATTATTATGAAACTGACACTCTAATACAGCTCATGTGTGGTTTTGGAAGCTCTGTGATGAACACAACGGAAATAAATGACGATCAACAACTTCGATCTGGACATTTCATCACAGCTCTACAGCTGAATGTTCTTGCTGCATTTGTGTCCAGACACTTTCACAGATATGCCATTAGGGGGCAGTCTGTTTCACGTCTGGAAGGGAAAATGAAGGTTGAGGAGGACAATGCCACAGCGTCTGCGTCCATCTTTCCAATCAGACCAGGTGACTCGGATCAGCACGAACATCAGGGGAGGGACAGCACCTCCTCTTTTTACACAGGCTTCGAGAGTTTACTCAGAATACTAGGATTCTTTTGAACTTTTATCATTGTGTAATTGAGAGTGTCCTAACCAGTTGTATTAGCGCGTGGTTTGTTAATCTCACTCTTTGAACAGAGTGGTTCGCTCAGCCAGCAGGACCATCAGCTGCTCTTTGCTGCTCCTGGAGGCCACACATAAAGCTCGACTCTTGAATCGAGCTTTACAACTCGCCCATGATGCCTCAGGCCTCCCTGCTGAGGCCTTCATGAGATGTTTCCCTCAGGGAGAAGGTATCGCTCTGTCATATGTTCTACTGATCGCCTTTAACAGTTTCTTTCCTCAAGCTGTGATCACTTTAAACAAGGCACTTAGTATTTTACCCTTAAGCTTTTAATGTGGCATTGTTTGTTTGTTCTGTTTTTATATTGTGTCTTTTTATGTGTTATTATGTATATCGCACTTTGAGCTCTTTGCACATTTTCCCCCAATGTGTTTGTTTAAACTGCAAAAGCCAATAAAATTAATTGGAAGTGTTTCATAAAATACGCGATATCTCCATTTCTACAAAAAAAAGCCTCTGTTTAGCTTAGCATTTCTCAGGAACCGAGGCACGTAGTATTAAACTGTTTTCACCTCCTGGGAGCTTAAAGTCTCACCTTTCAAACATGTTTCCAAAGCTATAACATAGAACACTCTGTGGTGCTACAAACATCATGAGAAATGGTCTGGATTGTTGGCACTCTACAGCTAAATCCCCATAAAAGCGCAGTGTTCAGTACTTTCAAAGAAAACGGATTCCCAGTGGTTAATCTGGATCCATGTAAAAGTTTCCCAGACGCTCCTGGTTTTGAACAGACACAAAAAGCCGGAGCTGGACAGGAAACATCTGAGCGCCACCTGCTGTTCATAGAGTGCAGTATCAGGCGGTTCCCCTGTGTCTTTCCTGCAGTGGAGCTGGAGCCGCTGAGCTGAAACTAAAGTGACATTTCATTTGCATCATCCACAAACTCTGAGTCACAACAACAACAGCAGCTCCAAGGAAACGCCGCGGAGTCACCAGGACACGCAACACGCACCACATGCAACACGCAACACGCAACACGCCAAAGCAGACACACCACACCTGAACAATACTCTACCTGATACCTGAACGAATATTAGTCAGAACCAGAAAACAGAGCAACTTTAATCCTGTCCTGGACCAACAGCATCAAAACTTGGATCTAAACATGAATCATTTTTTTCCTCCTTTCGATACTTTTGTTTTTCGTTTATTGGCCCACAGGGGGCGCTGCTCTTCCTCTCGTTATTTCACTGTGAGTTTGTAGCTGCGTCTTTGTCTAAATAAATAACAGTGAGTTACTGAGGGAGCGTCACAGCGCCAGGTCGACTTGACTGGAGGAAACTTCCTGCTCGTCACTGCAGGTGTTTGTGTCTCGCTAACGGCTAACGGCTAACGGCTAACGGCTAACGCTAAATCAAAATTAAAATAGCTCCAAGATTTTGAAGGAGACGCTCTAAAAATAATGCGCCAGCCTAGTGCTGGGCGATATGGAAAAAACTTATATCACGATATGGATTATTTTATATCACGATAACGATACATATCACGATATACCACAATAAAGTCAGTTTTCAGTTATTCTTTGAAAAGTTTGACAAAAATATCATTGCTTACTTTTTTTCAACTTTATTTTGAAGCAGTGGGTTTGCTATGGATAATTTATATAGCCTATATTGTCAATGTGTCAATTGTCAAATGTGAGACTGCAGGATAAATGGGCTAAACATGATCTGACCAGAGTCAACACGAATTTAACAACAGAAATGTGTAAACTCGTGCGTAGAGAACGACTTACTCAGAGCATCATCTGCTCCTCAATATCAAGGCTCATATTACACTAAAACAAATGTAAATAGGAGCTTATTATCGCCATTTTCTCAACTTTAATGTAATGTTTAAGAAACAGTGGGCGAGCAGTTTGTATTGTACGTCTTTAGCTGCTCTACGCGCTGCCCGATCCGTCTCTTACCTCCTGCACCACGCCTCTCCTCTCTTCTCTCTCGTGTGTTTAATCCACGCGCTAAAAAGATCCATCACTAAAAGCTGTTTAGTTGCCGTGCGTAAAGCAGAGTGAAACCACGCGGTGTTTAACAGGGAGAGAGAGCCCCGCGTGTACGTCCATTAGATGTCGCCGTTGCTACAGCAGGTGTGGAGGCGGACAGAGATATCGTAAAGCAGGGTGGTGTCGCAAAACCACAAGGCAGAGTTTCTTTGCGAAAAAGTTCTTTTTTTATTCTTGTTTATAATCACTTAATATAAACTTAGACGATGCATAGTGACAAGACGACACTAATGCATTCTTGTGGCCTATTTAATGACATATTTGCTTTAATAATTGATTAAATTAGGTTAGAAACGATAGAAACGATAGAAGAGAAATGGCACGATAGGCACTTTTCTATCGTCCCCACGATATGTATCGTCATATCGCCCAGCACTACGCCAGCCTTTAGTACAAATACTTTTAATTTTTGGTGGTGTTGTTTTTTGATACGAGCCGTTAGCTCTGAGATAAAACTCCTCAATGAACACAGACACGTTTTTAAAAGCAGCACATGTTTTAAAGACTTCATCAGTAACTCACTGTGGGTGATGTTTTCTTCAACTATTCACAGTGTGGCCACAGATTACTTTAAAAAGTAATCTGATTACTCATTACTTGATTTTAAAAATAACTAAGTTAAATTACAAGTTCCTTCATTACTCATTACTCTTTCCTTGTGCAGTTTAACCTGTTAAGGTTATATTTAGTTCAGAACAGCAAATGTGATGGAAGTTTGTTTCACTCACACATAGTTTTAGAAACTCAAAGGTCTTGGCTTTCAAATGAGGTCACACTGGCATATCAGCTGTAAGCTCCTGTCAATGCGCTTTGAGATTTGGAGAAATGTTAACCCTAAACCAGGGGTCACCAACGTGGTGCCCGCGGGCCTTTGGGGCATGGCCAGTAGCCCTTGAGACTTTTTCTAAGGTGTAAAACACTTCTGATTCTTAAAAATACAATTATTTCTGTTCTTGTGACTCAGTAGGACTTTAAAATAATGCTATTGATATAATATGGGGTCAATATCCTATAAGTAAACAGTGTACGTTTAAGTCTTTAGGATTTGTTTTTAACTGGTAGCTCTCGAACAACTCAATGCTCTTGAAGTCGCCCTCGGCTGAAAAAAGGTTGGTGACCCCTGCCCTAAACCTAAAGGCAGAACAGAAACATCAACAAAGCTCCACAGATTCAGACAGTGTGGTGTCGTCTCCTCAGGGTTCCTGTCCTCGGGTTTAAAAGCTGACGCATCACAGACGCTCACGAGACGCAAGAAGAAAGAAATGTATATTTACCCTGAGAAGAATGAGAAAAAGTAACTCAAGGTGATTTGAAAAAGTAAGTGGAGGATTCACATGTCGTTCACTGCAGAGACTTTTCCTGATTTACTGAGTTTTTAAACTAATAACTAGTTTATTAAAAACTAAGTAGTAAATCTGTGGAACTAATGTGTCACAAAATAAAAGCACACATTTAAAGCAGTACTAAGTAACTCATGCCCCTGGAGGCCATAAGCGCCACTGCAGGTGTCGTAGCATGTTGTGTTTTTACTCATTAATTGTCCGTGAGAGTAAATACTACGCTGACAGAAAAGACAAAGGGACAGAGGGATATTGTTCATCCAGTTACACAATGGAGATCATTTGTTTCACTCAAACTTGGCTGTAAATACTGTTTAAGTGGCGCTAGCCCGCACTTAGCTTTGTCCGTTAGCCTGTTAGCTTCTTCTTCGTGATTCCAGGGGGAGATGAAAGACCCTCCAATCATCCCATTAACACTTGTATCACCCCCAGAGGGACCACGGAAAGGATTTAAGGGAAACATGTTGCTTAGTTCTGCTTTAAAGCTCTGAACATGATTTAGATTTGGACATTTTTAGGCAGAAAATAACATGAAGTGACTGAAAACCTTTATTCCTCATATTAGTCGACAGCAGAAGTTACACACTGAAATCTCTTCATTTACGTCTGGCTTAAATACTGTTCTGTAACGTTTGTAGTACTTCGTCATTACATGAAGTACTTTGTAAAGGCTCCACAAACATACATATTAATGGTGACTTCGTTTCCGCGGCGACGTCCCACTTCTGTCCCTTTGATCGTCGGAATCAAAGCGGTTATTTCCGGAGAACGCTCGGATTCACCGCGGCCCGGAGGTCAGTGAAGGCCTCGCTGACACATGAAAGAGCGCGGCCCGACAGCTGGGCCCTGAACGCACCGCGGGAACAAAGGGGAGCGTCAGAGAGAGCGCCCCCTGGAAAAGACCAGGAAGCACAGCAGGAAAAACTCTTCATATGTCTTTAGCATATTTACAAAAACATCCTGGAAATAACGGCCATGAGAGACGTTTGCAAAGGAGTGAGGATTTTAAATGAAAAACACATCATTTTCTATAAAGGCTCCAGAGTCAGAAGTGCATTTGTCCAAAAGCCCAATAACGCACACGCTGTCGATGCCACTGACTCACGACGAGGAAGAAGGTTCTTCCATATTTGTGATATTTTACTTAAAATGTGCATGTTTTGTTCACAAAGTGTCCTCCAGGGGCGCTGTGAGCCCTTTGGACAAAAAGCTCGGGCTATGCTGTAATGCTGCGTTCCAATGAGCGTAAGGCTGAGATTTGAAGTAATTTGTCCATTGTCAGATATATCGTCAAATATATCGTTATCGTAATATTTCTTTTTATATTGTGATATAGATTTAAGGCCAAACTCGGGGCTTGTGAGGATCGTCCGACATAGAGGGCGTTTCGAGTACAAATGGAACGCACCCACAGATCTTTAGTAAAACTGTAGACGGGACATGGCCTTTCTAACCCAGTGCAATGTGATCACCACTTATTTATCTATTTTGAGTTATTTACTGACTCTTCGATAATCGTGACTGACCTTATGTGCAGAGAAAATAACGTTTTTGCAGTTTTATCGGAGGCTCAGACTTTAGCTCTTTTGTTCATGGGGAAAACAAAGCTAATACAATGAAATGAGCTGATCCAGACTGAGATATGAGACTAGAAAGAATAAACCAATCACAAATCAATGAGTGTCACATTCTGCCGGCGGATCAATGAAAATGTTCTAACTGGTTTGCATTGGTGCCGTAACCCAGCACCGATATCTGTATTTGTTAAAGGTTATTTCAGGATGTTTGACATTGGGCCTCATTTCCTAGTTTTCCAGAGTGTTGCTGATGTCTGGAGATATTTTTTTCTTAAATTCATGCAGTTCTTATCAGGGCTCGAAATTGCGACCATTTGGTCGCATATGCTCCCAAAATTATGCCTTTGCGATCTAAAAATAGAATCACTCGCATGTTTGCGACTACAAACAAATGCTCCGGTCCACCTTAAAAGAAAACCTTGTGCTGCCTTAAAAAAGCTTGTGTCATTGTTTTCACAAACGCTGCTGCCAAGAACAGCAAACTTTCTTTCTAGAATAGTTTGAGAGCATATCTGAACAGTACGATCTGTCCTCTGTTGTGGCTCAGCGCCGCTGTCATTCCTCCCAGTCACACGCGCTGGGCCGACCTGTACCAGCCCATCCCGTGTTCTCTGCGTGTGCTCCGCTCTCATTCATCTGCCTGCTTTCATTTAATAAGCCAATGTAGTCAACTGTTGTCTCTTTATGAGAAAACGAGGAATATATATGTCATTCATAAACTCATTGGGACTGGGAACTATCTCTAAAATGACGCGCGAATCGATGTCGTGCGGAGAAGCAGCGCAAACTTCAGTCCAACCCGCTCGCCCCTCGTGCAGCTGAAAGCGAATCATCGTCACTCTCGCAAAATACAAAACGTAAAGTCACAAACGCAATGTTTAACACGTCTTCAAAGGTTCTGGCAAAGGAGTTTGCCGCGTGTTGCGCGATCTATGGAGCTTTGTCCCACAGCACAGAGTGAGGAGACGATGAAGTGCAGTGAAGCAGGGGCGGAGCAAGTCAGGGATTGGGGGCGATCTGGTGTCCCATTTATAATGTTAAAATTTAGCCTAATGAGTTTTGTAGATTGGTGAATCATTGCAAACAGCTAAAATAATACTTCTAAAATGCAACAGAAGGCTGGAAGTGGCGTGTGATACGCTTAAATTTCCTTCATCCCTGTTAAAAGCTTCCCTGTTTTTTTTGGTTGCGCTCCTACATTTTTTACTGTCCTCCTAAATTTCAGAATTAGGAGCACAAGCGCTACTGAGAAAAAAGTTAATTTCGAGCCCTGCTTATATTTAAAGAGTCTAGTGGCGCTAGGCTAGGTCAAGGCTAGTGCATGTCTATGGTATCAGTTAGCCTGCATTAAAAACAGTCTGACCCACTCCACAGTGCACCTGAGGTAAATCACTTATAACACCAGACTAACCATATAAATGTCTGTGTTAATAGAATAATGTTTGAAATATAACTGACCTTGTATCACATGAATTACCGCATTTTGAGGGACTATTTTCTCGCAGATCACTCCGCCGCTGCGTTAGCTTACAGCCACGAAGCTGATGCTGCTCAAATATAAGTTATTTTAAAGGATTCTATTAACACAGACATTTATATGGTTAGTCTGTGTTATAAGTGATTTACCTCAGGTGCACTGTGGAGTGGGTCAGACTGTTTTTAATGCAGGCTAACTGATACCATAGAAATGCTTTAGCCTTGCCCTAGCCTAGCGCCACTAGACTCTTCAAATATAAGAACTGCATGAATTTAAGAAAAAAATATCTCCAGACATCAACAACACTCTGGATAACTAGGAAATGAGGCCCAATGTCAAAAATCCTGAAATATCCCTTTAAGTGAGAACTGCAGCTGATTTTGTTTTTAACAAATGCCTGCAGTAAAAAAAAAATAGTAATAATAGTTGAGAAATGTCTTTGTTGTGGGCTCGGTCTCTAAGGAAAAACTCTATTGACATTTTTTTAATTTAATGGCAGTTTGAATCGATGTAATGATTTGTAACACCATTTAAGGCTTTCATTTTGGCATCATTCTGCTGAGGACGGTGTTTTTGAAGTTATTTTTCCAAACACTTCACTCTCACTTAAGTAATAATCTGCTCTATTGGAGTCATATCTGTACTTTTACTTAAGTTCTGAAACTCTAACCAGCTCTAATGATGCAAAGTTCCGAAGCGTCGATGGAAAAGAGTTTTTCCTTCACGTTCCTCCTCACATTCACCCGGGTCTCAGAGTTTGAGGATTGATTTCTTGACAGTTTGTAAATGGCGTTTTCTCGAGGGAGCGCCGCAAATGGACTGAAAACACGGATCTAAATTTCAGATGAGGAAACGTTGAGGTGCGTTTGGGGAGAGTGAGCGGCCTCTGTCTGAGCCCGTTACAGGAAACAGGAGGAAGAAAAACGACAGCAGGTTAAAGCGACGCGACGCAACATTTCAGACAATAACTGAAGTGAAACACGAGCGTTTGATCCGTGTTTAACCGCTGCTGTCGCCCACAAAGGAATGACCATATTTGGATTACAGCGTCATCTCGGTCACAGCCTTTCCTGCTACACGTGGATACCAAACATGTCAGTATTTGTGAGTGAATCAGCGTGGGAAGAGCAGGAGTTAATCTTCCAAACTGATCAAGATTTTTCTAATTTTCCAAAAACTTAAAGCAGTACTAAGTAACTCATGCCCCTAGAGGCCATAAGCGCCACTGCAGGTGTCGTAGCATGTTGTGTTTTTTTACTCATTAATTGTCCGTGAGAGTAAATACTACGCTGACAGAAAGACAAAGGGACAGAGGGATATTGTTCATCCAATTACACAATGGAGATAATTTATTCACTCAAACTTGGCTGTAAATACTGTTTAAGTGGCGCTAGCCCGCAGTTAGCTTTGCCCATTAGCCTGTTAGCTCCTTCTCGTGATTCCATTAGTGTGTATTGGTGACTCTGACCCAGTGGCAGAAAAGTTTCAAGTGTAGTTTTCTAGCCAGAGACACCAGGGGAGATGAAAGACCCTCCAATCATCCCATTAACACTTGTATTACCCCAGAGGGACGACGGAAATGATTTATTAAGGGAAACAAGTAAAACGGTTCCAAAATTGTTTACACAAATTTTCAAATGTAAAAAAAAACTAAACTAACCCCGGCTCACAGTGAATCCTGAACGGTTCCAGTGAATCCAAAGTCCATCCATCCATTTTCTTCCTCTTTATCCGAGGCCGGGTCGTGGAGGCAGCAGTCTCAGCAGAGATGCCCAGACTTCCCGATCCACGCACACCTCCTCCAGCTGTTCTGGGGGACCCACACCTCCTCCAGCTGTTCTGGGGGACCCACACCTCCTCCAGCTGTTCTGGGGACCCACACCTCCTCCAGCTGTTCTGGGGGGACCCCGAGGCGACACCAGGCCAGCTCGGAGACATAGTCCCACCATCGTGCCATACCGCCTTTGCTATGCCCAATCCCGTCAGATCTTGGAAGCTAAGCAGGGAAGGGCCTGGTTAGTACTTGGATGGGAGACCGTTTGGTAACACCAGGAAGCCTAGCGAATGTAGTGAGTGAGTGAGTGGTTGGTGGTGGTCGGAGGGGCCGATGGCGCAAACTGGTAGCCTCGCTTCTGTCAGTCTACCCCAGGGCAGCTGTGGCTACAATAGTAGCTTACCACCATCAAGTATGGAGTGAATGAATAGTGCAATGTAAAGCGTCTTTGAGTGTCCAGAAAAGCGCTATATAAAACCGATGCATTATTATTATTATTATTATTATCGTGTCCTGGGACTTCCACGAGGCCTCCTCCAAAATGCCTGGAACACCTCCCGAGGGAGGCGACCAAAGTCTTCAAATCAATGTCGATGCTAACATTAGCCTCCGGTACTTTCGGATCGAGCCCCAGGAGTCAAAACAAACCAAACAGGAAGTCAGGCTCCGGCCAGGGAAGAGAATCCGTTGAATTTCAGAATAAAATCAGCTACTGACTTGGACTAACTTGGCTATAGGTACTGACTACATAGATGTTTAAATTGCTGCTCCTGTTTCGGTCTAAAAGCACAAAGAGCATCTGTAACTTTGGTGCTTCTTGAAGGAGGTTCTCCCGCTGTATCAGTGAAGTACAGTATAAGTACAGTATAAGTACAGTATAAGTACTGTATAAGTACTGTATGTTATTTATACTTTACTTTGTCAGTGTGACACGTTACCTTTGTGCTCCATACCCTGGAATAATACAGGAAATACTCAATCACTGCAATAATCGCCATGATACTGGATAGATAGATACTAAATAGATAGATAGATAGATAGATAGATAGATAGATGTATAGATAGATAGATAGATAGATAGATAGATAGATAGATAGATAGGTGAGTTAGTGGAGACTGTTTTGGGCTGAAGTAAACACTGAGTAAACAGTGGCTCAGACTGACAGAGCCAGGGGCGTGCACAAGGACCACACACACACACACACACACACACACAGAGCCAGGGGCGTGCACAAGGACCACACACACACACACACACACACACACACACAGAGCCAGGGGCGTGCACAAGGACCACACACACACACACACACACACACACAGAGCCAGGGCGTGCACGTGGAGCAGGTATGTGCACAGCAGGGGCGCGCACGTGAAGAGAGCCGAGGAGGAACAGATATGAATAAGTAAAAATACAAGACGTGTGGGCTGAGTGTGAGTGCGAGTGTGTGAGCGGCGTGCACGTGAGGGAGAGCGTGCACGTGAGGAGAGCGTGCACGTGAGGGAGAGCGTGCACGACACGTGTGAGTGAATCAGACATTTGCATATGTCGGAGGAGGTCTGCATCAGCGACACGACAAGATCCACTCCTCCACAGCTCTCTCCATAGATCTGTCTGCTCCTCCCCCTTCTCTCCCCCTTCTCTCCCCCACTCTCCTCCACTCTCCCCCACTCTCCCCCACTCTCCCCCACTCTCCCCACTCTCCCCCACTCTCCCCCACTCTCCCCCACTCTCCCCCACTCTCCTCCTCTCCCAATACATCTGTCTGCTCCTCTCTGTTAGCTCCCTCGCTCTCTCTCCCTTTTCTCTCTTTCTCTTTCCCCCTTTACTCTCCACATCTCATTCTATACTTCCTCTCCCCTCCATATATCAGCCTGCTCCTCTTCCCTCCCCTTCCATCCTCTTTATCTCCCTTTCCCCTCTCCCTTCCTGTTCCTCCTCCTCTCTCTCCTCTTTCCTTCTGTCTGGGTTTTCCTCCTGAAAGTTCTTCAGGCGAGACGCTGCAGATAATCAGGGAGACATTAGAGCGACATCACTCTGCCTCCGACACCGACGTAAATAAGAGGAAACTGTTTCTGTCATTTTGTGTTTTCACTCTGGGACTCGACAGCGTTTGGAGGGTTTGTTCTTTTTCCACGGGGAGTTTTTAAAATCTGGTCTCGCTCGGTTAAACGCTGGATCAGTGATAAAACTGTCACATTGAACACAGTCGCCCAGGTGTCCATGAATGCAGCACGATTATTAATCAGAAGCAGATCTTAAAGAGTGGAAGGTGGCGAGGTCATGTGTTCATAAATCACGCTTTACTGCACATGGAGTCTGCCCTACATCAGTTACTGCAAACACATATGGAGGCTCTGTCCATATTCTACAGGCTGATCATGAACAGACGACAGGCCGAGCCACTGTTATAACATGTCATAAAAAGGTCAAACTTAAATCCTTTTCTCTCTCTCCTCTCCTACACATTCAAATCCTTACAACAAACTCTAAAGCAGGAGAGGCCGATTTCTATCATCGCCAAAACACCAAGGGCCGAACCTCCCCAGTGTGGCCCACAGTGAAGAACCCTTTCTGCAAATGCCAAAACATGACATTAAATACAAGTGGGACGTTCTGACAACATCACAGAGAGTCGTTCGACTGACTTAAACTGAGGAAATGTTTGGAGCTTTTTTTACTCACACACAGACAGGGCCGTGCTGGGACCTCATTTCAGCCCCGGGAATTTGGAGAAGACCGGCCCGGGATTATAGCTCTGTAATAGTGCGCTGGTCTCAAGTACAAGAGGTCGCTGGATCAAACACCACACTGACAATTTTGACATTGACAAGTAAACTAAGTAGCTAGCTGTGCTGCTACTAGCCTCGCCACACTGTCTGGAATCAACAAACGTTGCCAAGCAACGCGCAAACTTTTGGGAACTATTTGCCGCGGAAATCATTAAATAAACCTTTCTGTCTTCATAAAAGTGTATGAAGTTTATTTGTGTGTGTACAGTTGGCAAACAGCCGTATAATAAGCGGGATCATGTATAGAACGCCGGTCATTATCGGGAAAATAAGAACCTTCAGGGTGAACTGAAGGTACTTATTTTCCCGGTACTTAAGGTACTTAATATATACATATAATACAGTATATATGTGTTTTTTAATTGTAATTGTATTGATTGATTTGTTTTTAATGCTTTTCATTGTATTGTGATTGTGTTGTTGTGTTGTGGTGTTGCTCGGAGGCACATTGAGTTGTGTACATGAATTGCCTATTTTGCATAATAATAATATTTCTCTAAATCATTTTGGGGGCCAGAGGTTTTGTGCCCTCGGGCCTGACGTTTCTTCCAAATAAAATCCAAGCAGTGTTCTGCGACAGAGACCAGTCACTTTGTTTCAAACGTTCACTTTAAGTTCACTCCATCACGTCCTTCATGTGGGAGAACGTTTTGAAAAGTTCCATGTTCATGCTTCTTTTATCAGAATAATCGTTAGTTGTAGCCTGACTGTTTATTTCTGCACAAACATCTCGATTACACGAAATGAAATGAAACGATCTTATATTTATACAAACACTCGAGCTTTATGAAAGAATGAAAATGAGACTCACTGGGGTCAGATTTGGAGAAAGTGTCTCGGTCCAAAAGGTTCCTGCAAAACAAGAAAGAGACAAATATTATAACACACAATGTATCACCAAAAATATCCAAGAACCCACAATCCCTACTGTCATTTTAGTTCCATTTCCGCCTCGTCCTTGTTGAGTCTTGTTGAAGGAAAACAAAAGGTTTAGTGGCTGTTTCTGGTGGAGGCAGATGTCGGCGATAAAATATTCAGGAGAAAAGTTCTTACGTAAAACACAAACCTTCTGCTTTTATCCGTCCAAAACCTCACATGTTCCTGCTGCAGCTGCTGCGTAGTGGAGGCAATCCTGCTCTTTCACTCTCTCTTTACCAGGTTTATTCTCTGAGATTTATCCAGGAAGCTGGTCTTCCCACGCTCATTCACTCACTAATACTGACATGTTTGGTATCCACGTGTAGCAGGAAAGGCTGTGACTGAGATGACGCTGTAATCCAAACACAGATGCTCGTCATATAATTAGAATATCATGAAAAAGTGCATTCATTTCTGTTATTCAACTTAAACTGTGAAACTAATATATGATATAGACTCATTACATGCACAGTGACATATGTTGATTATTATGGCTCAGCTTGTAAAAACTAAAAATTCAAAATCTCATAAAATTAGAATATTTTGAAAATGGACTGTAAGACATAATCATCAACATTATAACAAATAAAGGCTTTACATATGTCACTGTGCATGTCATGAGTTTATATCATGTATTAGTTTCACAGTTTAAGTTGAATTACAGAAATAAATGAACTTTTTCATGATATTCTGATTATATGACGAACACATGTATGGTCATTTCAATGTTGGAAAAGTTTTTGTTTTTTGTTTACATTTTGAAATCTTTTGAAAAATGTGGGAATTTTGGAAATGTTCGAGACTTCAACTTACAGAGTACAGAAGATGACTCAAGGACCTTCATTGAAAATTTATTTTTATTTTTTTGAAAAATGTAAAAAAAAAAAAATATGGGACAGTTTAGATTTTTTATATATATAATTTTTGGAAAAAAAAGGAAAATGTTTTGAAAAACATTTGGCACATTTTAGGTTTTACACAATGATTTTTACTGATAGATTTATTGAGTCAAACTAAGACTTTTTGACCCTTTTTACGTCTTATCTTTAATGAAAACGCGTGAAAGAAAACGTGTCCCTTTAGTGCAGAAGTTTCAGATTGACGTGTGTGTATTGGTGTGTAAGTGTATTTGTGTGTAAGTGTATTTGTGTGTAAGTGTATTTGTGTGTAAGTGTATTTGTGTGTAAGTGTATTTGTGTGTAAGTGTATTTGTGTGTAAGTGTATTTCCCGCGGTGTCCGGCCGTGGCTCAGTCGATATCTGAGTGGATATCTGAGTCGATATCTGAGTGGATATCTGAGTGGATATCTGAGTGGATATCTGAGTGGATATCTGAGTGGATATCTCAGTGGATATCTGAGTGGATATCTGAGTGGATATCTGAGTCGATATCTGAGTCGATATCTGAGTGGATATCTGAGTCGATATCTGAGTGGATATCTGAGTGGATATCTCAGTGGATATCTGAGTGGATATCTGAGTGGATATCTGAGTGGATATCTGAGTGGATATCTGAGTCGATATCTGAGTGGATATCTGAGTGGATATCTCAGTGGATATCTGAGTGGATATCTGAGTGGATATCTGAGTCGATATCTGAGTCGATATCTGAGTGGATATCTGAGTCGATATCTGAGTGGATATCTGAGTGGATATCTGAGTGGATATCTAGTGATATCTGAGTGGATATCTGAGTGGATATCTGAGTGGATATCTGAGTCGATATCTGAGTCGATATCTGAGTGGATATCTGAGTCGATATCTGAGTCGATATCTGAGTGGATATCTGAGTGGATATCTCAGTGGATATCTGAGTGGATATCTGAGTGGATATCTGAGTCGATATCTGAGTCGATATCTGAGTGGATATCTGAGTGGATATCTGAGTCGATATCTGAGTGGATATCTGAGTGGATATCTCAGTGGATATCTGAGTCGATATCTGAGTGGATATCTGAGTGGATATCTGAGTCGATATCTGAGTCGATATCTGAGTCGATATCTGAGTCGATATCTGAGTCGATATCTGAGTGGATATCGGCCTCTTAAACGCGGCCTGTTGTTTCGTAGGCGGCGCCCAGCGGGTCGTCGGTGCGATTCTGCCGCTCGCTGTCACTGCTCAAAGGTCAGCACCGGGATCTGCCCCCCCTCGTGAAGATGTCAGCAACGCAAAAGCAACACACGACACACGACACACGACACACCAGCGGCTTTAAGGCCAGAGGGCAGGGAAAATGATCCT
This sequence comes from Neogobius melanostomus, assembly GCA_007210695.1. Taxonomy (NCBI): domain Eukaryota; kingdom Metazoa; phylum Chordata; class Actinopteri; order Gobiiformes; family Gobiidae; genus Neogobius; species Neogobius melanostomus. The sequence continues at coordinate 303,885 of VHKM01000432.1, forward strand.
ACACAGAGAGATGACCGTGTGGAACGTCTGCTGGAGATGAACCACAGAAACATTCAGCTGTAAAATCTAAATCATGTTCACAGCCAATGTTTAAATGACTCTGTTTAGTTTGTGACATTATTTCCAGAGATTTGCTCGGTGGTATTTTGGATCTAATCTTGTTATTAGTGAAAATAATGTGTGAAAATTCAAACGTCTCCTTGTTGTTTCAGTTCAAAGCTCAGTAAATGTGTCAGATCTGTAAAAAGCTTCCAAATGTGTTTGAGTCTGCAAAGGTAAGATTGAAATGAGTGAATTTGTCTTTGCTCATGGGGAAAGATATTTACACTTAGATGAAGTTAAATCCCTGCACTCACTCGTGTGCCGGGACCCGGGCAGCACAGAGCGGGACACGAGGGCCAGCTCCGTCCTGGGCTGCCCCCTGGGGACAGGAGGGCCAAGCTCACCTCCATCATGGACAACACCTCCCACCCACTTCAGGAGACTGTAGAGGAGCTGAGCAGCTCCTTCAGTGGAAGACTGAGACACCCTCAGGTCCTTCATCCCCCTGCTGTCAGACTGAACAACAAGACTGTAAAGTCACACAGTAATATCTGTATCAACCACCTGTACCAGGACTGTGAACCTGCACTGCTAATACTGACATTTGTTATTATCCATCCATTTTCTTCCACTTGTCCGTTGCCGGGTCGTGGGGCAGCTGTTGGAGCTGCACCAGCCCCTATAGCGCCCCCTGCAGGTGGTGGTCCACAGAAGGACGGCCTCATGGTTCTAACCGGGCCTGTTGGTCTCTCATAAGGGGCTTCTGAACCGCTCTTTGTCTGACCCGTCACCTAGGACCTGTTTGCCCTGGGAGACCCTACCAGGGCACGAAGCCCCCGACAACAGAGCTCCAGGATCATTCAGGTCAAACCCTCCACCACGTTAAGGTGGGGTGACTATACAATTTGAGTTTATTTATTAATGCAGATTTTAAAACTACTGTTGAACAAAGTGTTTTCCACAGATGCAAAGTCCAACAGGAAAGTGTAAAACACACTTGTATAGTGTGTGAAGGCCTGGTTACAGAAGTGTGTTTCAGTCTGAGAGGATCAGACAGACAGACCTCAGCTGACCTCAGAGCCCTCGGCGTGAGGACAGTACAGCTCAGTCAGATAGGATGGGCCTAAACGGAGCAGACACTTCAATGGCAGGCTAAAGCTGACAGGAAGCACAGAAAAACATGTACAATAGGTGAATCCTCCAGCCAGGTGATTCTGACCATCAGCCTGGCTCTACATCTGAAGATCCTGATCCTTAAGGTGCGTACAGACCAAACGCTGACACACCTCCAACTTCCATGTTAACCCTATGTAGACGCTTCGACGCTTCCAAATGTAAGCAAAGCCGTCCGCGCGTATGAAGTGTAGCAAATGTGAGCGGATGAGGATAAACGCGCGTCAAAGCCAGGGAGAACAGCGCGGTACAGAGCAGAGATGCCCCGCCCACTGCTTCATGCACTCAAGTAATCACAATCTACACGTGCGTTCATTTACGCCTTGTTAACCAATCAGGGACTGGGCTCAAATAGTGAGGTCACCTGTTACCTGCAGCATGGAGGACAAGTTGATCATGGCGGTTTGCGCTCGGCCTGAGTTATATGACACGCCTCCTAATTATGACACTTGCAAAACTTCACGCTCCAGCAAACAGGCGTTTCTCGCGAGTGTGAAGCGGCCATGTTTGGCGTCCTTTAGGGGTTGCCCAGCGGTATTGAAGGATGGCTTAGCCTCCGCTTTAGCCTTAGCCTTTAGCCTCAGCCTTAGCCTTAGCCTCAGCCTTAGCCTCAGCCTTAGCCTTAGCCTTAGCCTTAGCCTTAGCCTTAGCCTTAGCCTTAGCAGCGTTTGGAACAGTCTCTGATGGGAGCGCTGATCATCAAAGAGTCACAATAGTCCAGAGGAACAAATGTATGTACTGCTCTTTCAAACACAACAGGAAGGGCTTTACTTTGGCCAAAGTCTCAAATGGTAAAAGCTTGATTTAGTAACTGTCATGATTCGTCTTTTGTGCCTCTGTTTTTGTTTGTTGTCTTTGCTCTAGTCCTGTTTTATTTTGACAAGTGTGTTCTGTCCTTGTGATTTTGCTTTGCTTCCCTTGTGTTGATTACCTGCCCCGCTGTGTTTCACCTGTGCCCTGTTTCCTCGTGTATTTATACCCGTGTTTACCTTCTCCTTTGTCGTGTCATTGTCTTCGTCAGCCCAGGTTTGTTTGAGTTTTGTTATCGCTGGATTTTGTTGTTTTGTTTTCGTCATTCATTAAACATCACCAGTTTTGTTGCAGTCCTGCATTTTCCTCACTCACTCCACCATCACCATGACAGCAACAGCATTGGAGCCAAAATACATTTCTCCCAGCCATTAGGGGGCGCTGGTGACTTTATGTTTGGTAGATTCTAGGGCCTAATCCAGGGGCTGCTGGTTAGCTTGCTATGTTGTGTATTGTGGAACATGTGGGAATAAGGGAATTGGTCAGAGGGGCCAGCCTTTCGTGCTACACTTGGATACCAAACATGTCCGTATTAGTGAATGAATAAGCGTGGGAAACACCGGGGAGCCACACAGACATGGTGGAGTCACTTCAGACAAAATGGTCCTAAAGAAACATCTAAAGGGAAAGTTTGAGCTGTTTTTAGCTCTGACATTAAAACTCAGAGTTTAAGGTAAATCTTAAAGCTTCAGTTTGACTCAGACGGAGACGTGTCGATAAAAGCACTTAGTGATCAATGAACCCACTCTGCTCCATGTTACACTGTCAGAGCTAAACCAGGGCTAAACCAGGGCTAAACCAGGGCTGAACCAGGGCTGAACCAGGGCTGAACCAGGGCTGAACCAGGGCTAAACCAGGGCTAAACCAGGCTGAACCAGGCTGAACCAGGGCTGAACCAGAGCTGAACCAGGGCTGAACCAGGGCTGAACCAGGGCTGAACCAGGGCTAAACCAGAGCTAAACCAGGTCTAAACCAGGGCTGAACCAGGGCTGAACCAGGGCTGAACCAGGGCTGAACCAGGGCTAAACCAGGGCTAAACCAGGGCTGAACCAGGGCTGAACCAGAGCTGAACCAGGGTGCAGGTGAACCAGGGCTGAACAGGGCTGAACCAGGGCTAACCAGGGCTGAACCAGGGCTAACCAGGCTAAACCAGGGCTGAACCAGGGCTGAACCAGGGCTGAACCAGGGCTGAACCAGGGCTGAACCAGGGCTGAACCAGGGCTAAACCAGGGCTAAACCAGAGCTAAACCAGGGCTAAACCAGAAACCAGGATATTTAGCGAGTGATGGACGACAGAAGAAGAGTCTAAATCGGTGCCTTTCCTTTGGGGCTGGTCCAGCTTCACTTTGCAGCACAATAAAAAAAACGTGCACATCCCTAACTGAGCAGTGTGCTGGATCAAAAAAAGAGGCAACAAATGCAAGAAGAATAAAAAACCCGCACAACTGCGTTTTAGCTCAGAAGAATTGTTTTTAATGTGTACTCACACCACGCTGTAACGTTTCAGACTAAGTCCTTCATCAGTCCCATGTCTGGGTTTTTTATTCTTCTTGCATTTGTTGCCAGCTTCACTTTGCCAAAGCTCAAAGCT